>JAJGRW010000135.1:207355-311475 GCA_025461045.1 Carex parvula | reverse complement strand
TTGAGCGGAACAGATCAACTATTTGAACTTTCAAAATAGAAATATAAATTTATGCATAGGAACAGATCAACTCTTGGCCTAGAGTGTTTCTATTATTAGCTGTCAGTTTATAGCGTTGTGTATTAATTCAAGGAGCAAATTTGTTTTAAGATTTATAAAGTTGTTTAATTGGAGGCTCAACTTCCACTTTTTGTAAAAAAAATAAGCTTATGAGGTTGTTGGGATTTTCTTAGTCAAATGCCCCAATCTCTAAATCCAAAATTATCAGATAAAGAAAAAACAAAATGCAAAAGTACCAGCTTTATTTTAATTTATTTAAAACTATAAGATATAACCTTTGTCAAACACTAAAATTTCTAAGGTAAAAAATGCATTTGCTCAAATACCAAGTTATCTTGATTATGTTTATAATAACCCCCTACAATTAACTTTTTTTTTTTTGCATCCTCCATTTTGCACATTTAACTTCTATATATTTGGCAATGATCAAATGAATAGTACCAAATCTAGGTAGTGTTCATTAACTATGTGAAGCTTAAAATTTAAGTTGCACTAAGAAGAATGTTTGGCATAAAGTCGAAAAGTAATTTTCTTAAGAAAACTTTAAGTTTGACAAAATGCACAAGTCATGTGAAATCATGGCTTAAAAACTTAAGCAAGCTTAAAAAAATTGAATAAAAAAAGACTAAATAAATGACATTAAGCTTGATAAGAAACACTCATTCGGTGAACTTAAAACTACTTAAACACTAAGGAGTTCTAAGCCATGTTTGCTGAATACGTTACCGATTAGAGCACTAAGCAACACCCATTCTAGAAATTCAGATCTTCCCGGTACCGTAATAGAGAATCTTTTAGAATTATTGAATCTGGACCGTTCTTTTAACTTGGCACGAATCTCAAAGTCCAATAATACAACCCTGCGCAAACGGCTAGAAGTTAATTTCAAACCGCAAAGTGAAGGGATTCTTTTGCGCCATTCTAGGGCCCTTTTCTCCTTAAATGAACAGTACCAATTTTGGTTGTTCCCGTTACTACTTTTCTGTAGTAAAACATGTTGCCTATTGTAGCGCTGCATATGTACTGAAACCAAAAGGAGAATACGAATGGATACACAAGAAGAGAAAGTATAAAACCAAAAGAATTTTGTTGTTGATGGTTCAAACAGAATCAAACGTCAGTGATTGTCATTTTCTTTTCTCATGTTGCTATTTGTGTAGTCGAGTATTCGTAGTGGAATAAATTAAGGAAGAAACTCAGTATTAATAGTGCACTGCACTTAGTCTGAATTATAAATTTCAATTAGATCCTTGTAAAATATTTTTCACATTTTTAGGAACAAAAAGAGCCTAGATTTAGTTTGTCTCTTTGTCTGTTAATGAACTTTTATTTTTTTTCAATCTCAAAACTTTCTAAAATGAAGATTGTAAGGTAAAAAAAAAATGAGTTTTCTAAAAGTATAAGTGTTGAACTACGGATTTAGTGCAGCGGCACGAGTCCCGTTTCTCTACAGATAAGTCATGGGTTCAATTCTCGAGAATAGTATTTAAAAGATATTGAGATGTTGTACTGTATAATTTAAATTGGGTCAGATCTTTTTCAAAATAATTGTTTTACATGTTTCCCAAACTTTTAACATCATTTTATTTTCTTTGCTACTTCCATAATTTCCATTTATTTGATTAGGATTTTTCGTCTAATTAACCAAATAATTTTGCAAGGACATAATATGCAGTAAATATAGAGAAAAATGTTCGTGTAAAGTAACAAAATTTTAAGTTAATTGAGAAAATAGCAAAATAGTAAAATACACTAACTTTTCGTCAAATAATCGCGTCGTAAACGCGATAATTAATTTATCTAATTATGAAGCAAATTAAAGGACCTTTCAAGAGACAGAGGAAAATTTATTTAGAAAAAAAATAAAATTTTCATAAAAATATACACATTTAAATGAAATAGGTGAGATATTTCTATCAAGGAAAAGTATATCCAACTCAGACAACCATCAAATAAATACATTCTGGTACAATTGGGGAACAGCTGAGCACAATTCTGGTCAAATGATACTCTTTTTATTAAGTAGTCACATTATCAGATAAATATGCATATATAGGGGTAGAAGTAGGGTGTTCTGAAGTTCATCAAGTCTAAAACTCATCGGATCGGCTTCAAATGACAAATCCGAACTGTTGAAACCCGCCTACCTTACGAGTGATGCGTATTTGTAAAAATTTTATACTTTCGAATTAATTTAGGATAAAATCAAGCGGTCAAAATTAGAAGGTTAATAAATTAATTTTAACGCATTCATTTTTTGACGTTTTTTTACCACTTGACTCTATGCAAAATTAATTTCAAAATTTAAAATTTTTGTATGTAGACGCATCACTCGTAAGATAGACGGATTTCAACGGTTCGGATTCCTCGTTTGAAGCCGATTATATTAGTTTTAGACTTGAGTTCACCAACAATTTGGTGAACCCAAGAGCACCCTAGTTCTACCCTATGATATAGACATATAAAGCTAGGATAGGATAGCATGATACCTTATAAATGTCGTTTTTATTGGCCCACTGTTTTTTCCCAGTGCCAAAATACCAAGGGCTCAAATCAAGCAACTGTTGGCGGTTTTTAATTTGTTTGTTTTGCCGGTATTTTTATTAATACCCCAAAAAAAAAAAAATTATCAAATTTGCCCTCACCTCAAATTTATTTTTAAAATGCCCTAACCGCCTTCTGCTGGGGCGGTCCAGAATCCATAGCAGATCGCCCAGAGGGGGGGCAGTCTACCACCCATAGCTGACCGCCCAGAGAGGGGGCAGTCCACTATTTTTTTTATTTTTTTTAGAGAGACAATATGAATATCAAGATGCTAAATTCTAACGCTAAAAATTCGGATTTTTTTTAAATATTAGTTAGATTACTTCTTTTAAGCACATTTATACTAAAATACGCTAAATTACTTGGAATTATGTTAAATTACGTTGAGTTACACTAAATTACTTTAATTACGCTAAATAACAATAACTTCGCTAATTATGCTAAAATACGGTAAATTACGCTAAACTACGCAAAACTACGTTAAAGTACCGATTTTGTGCCATCTTTCATGAATCATAAAAAATAGTAAAAAAAATTCCAAAAATAGTAAAATTGGTATTTTACAAGTTCATTATGTAACTAATTTACTGAGCTACATAGATTGAATAATAGAAATGAAAATCTTCATCGGAAACTTCAACTCAAGTTTTGAGGCTCTTCTCTTAGTTTTTTGGCAATTCTGAATTTTGGAATCCGGCATCGCGGGTACGGATGCATGCGTATTTTTGCAAGCTTTCCGAAAAGTGGTCATTTGCTGAAATCGGACACTCGAGCGCCGTTTTATGACCGTTTGAAGTTTCGTCGTCGTTTTTCGCCTTTTCAGTGAAGATATCGTCCCTATTCATATGTAACTCCAAGTAATTTACCGTATTTTAGCGTAATTTAATGTAATTTAGCGTAATTTAAAGTAATTTAGTGTAATTCAATGTAATTTAACATAATTCCAATTAATTTAGCGTATTTTAGTATAAATATGCTTAAAAGAAGTAATCTAACTAATATTAAAAAAAAAATCGAATTTTTAGCGTTAGAATTCAGCATCTTGATATTCATATTATCTCTCTATGAAAAAAAAAAAATAGTGGACCGCCCTCCCTCTGGGCAGTCAGCTATGGGTAGTGGACCGCCCCCCCTCTGGGCGGTCTGCTATGGATTCTGGACCGCCCCAACAGGAGGCGGTTAGGGCATTTTTAAAAATAATTTTGAAGTGATGACAGATTTGATAATTTCTTTTTTTTTTTAGTATTAATAAAAATACCGGTTTGTTTTGTTTTAATTTTCATAAACAACCCACATCAAATGCATATTTATTCTTCCCATCTCCTTTTTTGACTGTAAAAATATTTTAGGCGGTTATCACTTTTTGAGCTAAGTATATAGATCTAAATTCGTACCATGTTGTGTCATATTGTGGTCAGTAACGTTGTGATTTGATTCGAATGTCGTATTATGTCGTGATCAATTTTAAATTTTATGTGTCACATTGTGTCGTGATAAAAATTATAGATGATATAATTACTCACGTTTGATCACATTTTATTACCTGCTGTTGCATTTAATCATATATATAACCATTTTTTTATTATTTTAAGTTTATTTATTGAAAAAAAAATGTCCTTTACTCAAACCAAGCAACTCTTGGCGGTTTCATTATTATTTTTTTGTACTGTTTTCATTTCCAAGCAACTCTTAGCCATCTCTCTTCAGGAGCTTAAATACAAAATTATTATAAAGAGGACTGAATTTAATTAAAAAATAATATTTAAATAGATATTTTTACAGTGATATCTATTTGGTACTTAATTTAAATCAATACTTAATAATAAAGAAAATTTGTAAAATTTATTAAAAAATAACATAAATTACATATATATGATATTTACAATTTTTTTGAACTTTAGGCTTGTTATCTCTTTTAGAGCTATGTCCAGAAGTTGAGATTTGAGAAATACAATAGTACATTAATGGATCGGGTCGGGTATAGAGAAGACGGGTCTAATTTTTACCGATTAGTTTGGACTTTGGACTTTGGTTCCTGAGGTCATATTAATTGCTCAAATTCTGATTTACTTTGATTGGATCAATCTGATGACTCTGGCCTGACTGCATTTGTTTAATTGGTCAAGTAAACTTACAATAAATGGTCACGTGTTTACATTTATGTAGCAATAGAAAACAATTTTTATTTCCAAGGCCAAAAATAACTAGCTAGCATATTAAATATTGTCTTTAATTTTTGTTTCATGAGAGATAAAAAGTAAATATACATAAATAGACAACAATTATATTTCTTTTTTAATTTAATTTTAGAACACTCAAAATTATAAGTAGAACAAGTGAGGATATGGTACTATACATAGCGTGGATTGGTTCAAGTCTCAAATAGTTGCTTTATACCGTTCAACACGATCATCATTTAAATATATATTAGCATACTAAGTTTTACATTTTTTTTTATAATTTTTTTACTATTTATTTCGATAGGTAGAAAAACGCTCCTTTTTTGAATGGTCTATAATATTTAAATCAAGTGGTTTTCTATCTATTTAAGAAAATAGTCAAAAAAAAAATTATAAAAAATTATATAAAATTTGATCTACTACAAGTACATTTTCGTGTGGAGATCATATTGAATGGTTCAGATTGACTGTTTGAATGTTGAAAACATAGAATTAGTCCATAATACATAGCAATTCATGTCATGCATGGTACCTAAGGATACTTATCCCTATATAACTTAGCATTAATATTTATGTGTTGTTGGCTTATTTGAAGAAGGGATACAAATATAATCCCTTTTGTGTTGCATGCCAAGTTGCCAACACTTGTAATTATTCCTTGGTATATAAAAGTACCAAAGATAAATTAAATAAAAACCAATATAGACCAAATATTACAATATTTTGGCATGTAGTAAGATTAAGAGACATTCATCAAAATAAAATCATGGGAGAGGAACAAAATATTAGAAAGAAGTTTTGGTAGTATGAAGATAATGGCATCACATGCACTGGCTTAATTTGGAATATGTGTGGCTGATCAAACATTTCCAAATTAATTATTGAGGATTTTACTTTAGCAGGTATCTGTCAAGTAGAGAATGAAAATTTTTGTTTTTAGTTACTAAAAAATCTTGCTTGGAAAAAAAATGAATTAATAGTGATAAATTTCCATAGGGTACAGAAAAAAAGGAATTAATGTGGACTTTTTTTAGGTCAATTAATGATAGACAATGGGTTTTTATTGTAACATCATTAGGTACAGAAAAAAAAAAGCATGAACTTGAGCTATTTCTTTTTATTTATTTTATTTTTATTTAAAATATTGAAAAATAAAATAAAATTTAAATAAAACATCTTAAGCTATCTCTTTTAATTTTTTATATATAGAAAAAGAGGAGGGATCAAGTTACAACAAAGTTACAACAACCATTTGTTCATTTTCAAAGTCCAAATCGTCAATCCAAACCGTTCAACATGATCTCCACAATAAAATGTGCTTGCAGATCAAATTTTATATTTTTTTTGAATTTATTTACTATTTATTAAGTATTTTACAAAAAATAGTCATATTCAGACCATTGAATTTTGTACCATCTTAATAAATAGTAAAAACATTCAAAAAAATGTAAAATTTGATCTGCAAGCACATTTTATTTAGATAATCATGTTGAACGGTTTGGATCGACGATTTGGACTTTGAAAATAAAAAAAATAGTTATTGTAACTTTGTTGTAACTCAAATTTGTTGTAACTTGATCCCTCCTCATAGAAAAATTATGATTTTGGAAATTCAAAACCATCTTGTAACATCATTTTTCTCAATCCAAAAGAAAAAAAATAATAAATTTTAAAATTTAAAAGTTGACCAACGACTAAAATTGACTGAGGTGATCACATTAACTGATGTGGATTGAAAGATTAAATCTAAAAATGAATTTTTTTTAAGCCGTAATACCAACCAATTATTAATGAATATACATAGCATCATATTTTTAAAGGTTGGTAGCCATAGATAAGGATTTTGTTTATTTTATCTTGTGTGAATTTAGTATATATTGTTCAAAGTTTTGGAAAAGTTTGATTGGTAAGAAAACTATAAAGATAAAATAACGTCTAGAAATATTTTTTAAATATTGACCTAAAAAAGGTGCATAACCCTAGAAATATTTTAAAGGTTGGTAGCCACAGATGTTTTGACAAGTTCATATATTTAAATCACCGATTGTTCAAACTACCAAACAGTAAACCAAGAATCCTAAACAGCCAAACAGTAACCCAAATTAAACTCCAAAGGAAAAAAAATTATATATGAGAATCAAATTAGGTACAGAAACCCACAGTTGCTGCAAATTTCAAAATAAGCATTTACTTCCAGAGACCAATATTAAATTAACATCATACCAAATGACGCCATGAAATTTATCACCATTAATTCATCACACCGAACCATTTATTCATTTTTTTTTTCCAAGCAAGATTTTTAAGTAGGGTGGCAACGAGCTGGCTCGTCACGAGTTGGGTCCAACTTAAACTCGTTATGAGTTGACTCGTTCGAGTCACAAGTGAGCTGACTTTAAGAGTCTGAGCTGAAATCTCAGCTTGAAATCGTCACGAGCTAGACCGAACTAGTTCGCGAGCTAACAAGCTGGCTCGTTGGGTTTGGCTAGATCTTGTTTTAAGAAGAAAATAAATTCTACAAACTTTTTGAACCAAGCTGGACCGAACCGGACAGTTTAAAATGCACACACATTATTACAAATTCACAAATTAATGTCTAGCCGAACTGGCTCGTGAACAACTCGGTTCAGTAACGAACGAGCTTAAATAAAATAATACTACCTTAATTCCGCTTAAATAAAATAATCAATATTTAATTTGGAAATGTTTGATCGACCAAATATATTCCAAATTAAGCCACTGCATGTGATGCCATTATCTTCATATTACCAAAACAGCTTTCTAACATTTCTCCTTGAAAAAAAAAAATTAGAGATTTTGTTACTCTAGTATGATTGAATTTTGATCAATGTCTCTGAAAGAATCAAATCTTACTACATGACAAAGACTTGTGCGTCTTGAATATCATTTTATAAATTCAGCTGCAACAACCCTTTTTAACAACAAATTCTTGATTTGGTATTTCTGTGGCAATTATTAAAAGACTTGTGTGTCATTTTTTTACATTTTCATTACGTTAGTTTGGGAAAAAATCATTTCAATTTATGTTTAATATTATATTTAACAATATACATAATAACTTCATGATATAGGTGTCCATTTCGAATGAACACAAATATTAAGGTAATCTGTTAATTTTTAAATTAATTCAGTTTGGTTCACATTCTGATTTCAAACTCAAATTTTATATTACTGTAGATGATACAAACTCTTGTTCACTATGGGTAGGACAGTTTTATCTCACATAAATGTACTGCATGAATACCGCCACAGAAAATCCTAGTACCAACATAGGGGTGATTAATATAACTATATAAGTGTTCTTTTTAGTAGGTTGAGTTTGAGTAGCATCCTAATGAGTTAATTAATAGAGATGCTGTTGCTATTTGTCAAGTCATTAAATGGTTAATTAATTGGAGAGACCTCAAAAAAATTAATTAATGGTATCTTTAGCTTCATTCAGCCCCTCTATTTTGGCTTGCTATTTGTTTTATTCCTAGTGATTGTTTCTCTGTTTCATTGACACTTGGCGCATAATCAGAGTTAATTAGCATGAGCCAATCTCTCCGCCAATCATATAATTGATTTCTCTAGTTTGGTTGAATGAACATATATTATATTCATGGATTGGATGATTTGAAATAAATTATGCTGGATTAAATTTACTAATTTATATAACTACAACAGACTTTTGGTCAGTGGGGCCAATTGATCCCATACATGCAAATGCTATTTTGTCACTAATCTTTATAAAAATTAAGGTATTTTTCGAATTTCAATTTGAAGAAATATATATTAAAAAAAGGAAATTTTAAATAAGATATGTTTGAAAAAAATGTTGCCCGAATTATATTTTGGACACAATAAATATATATTGTGAAATGTTAAAGAATTTGTAAACCAAAATCTTGTATAAGTCTGGATCAACTTTGCTCTCTCCCGCCTCCTCCTCCTCTCTGAATTTTTATTTATCCCCTCTGGAACTCTGTTTTGTGATTAGAGTTAAAATTAGAATAAATTCTTCGAATTATGATTGGTAATCAGGATTAAACATTAGAGAATTGGAAATTAGAAGTCAGAGCATTGTATTATAAGTTAGAGCATTATTTTTTATCTTGTACTCAATTAGATATTTCCCAACCCCCCTGATAAAAATTATGCATCCGTCTCTGACTCTAAAAAAAATAGAGAAATTAAAACAAAAATTGCAAAGCCAACAGTATGCATTATGCAAGGTACTAATTTACTAGATAAATTAACTTCACTTTTCAATTAAAAATAAACTGTTGTCTGGACTAAACTACAGAAATTCAAGAGCTATTAATGTTTCCACTAACACTTCTGATGTATTCTAGCAAATTAAGAAACTATTTCAATAAATAAAAGAAGGAATATTTCCTGCATTAATTTTTCCCAACTACCAAAGTGCAATGTTTAATAAATGGAATCTACTCCTAACTAGTCTGAGAGAGAAGTATATGGCCTTTCTATGTAAAAATAAAGAGAACAAAATTTATCTAAAAAAAATGCATGCATAGATAGATAGCTTGAGCCTTGAGGGGTCTTTCTCAACTTCCATGCACATGTCTGTCGCTTTCACCAGGCCTTTTTTAAAACCCTATTCAAAAATCATTTTCATGGGGTATAACCGTCTACATGTGTAAAAATTTATATTTATTTATCTTGTTTTTGCTCTAATGACTATGTGAAATATTTCCTCTAAAAAAAAAAACTATGTGAAATATTTGTTTTCTTTCATTGGTTGGTGAATGAACTATGTGCAAGGTCCATGCCATTTCTTAATTAATTGTTCAAAAATCAGAACAAAGGTGAGTTGCATAGTTCGTTGTAATTGGTTATATTTTTTAAATATTAATTGACGCGTCACATTATAAAAATATTGTTAAAACTACGATAAAGATGTAACTACTTTGAATAAAATAATATAACATAAGCTAAACTAGTGGTAACTCCCAATGTTGTAAATAACGGTATGTTGTTGTCGGACGGACAGGGTACTGTCAAATGATTAATTGGGAATAATCAGAAATAATCGGCCATAATCGGAAATAATAGGCCAATTAGTCAAAAAATCCATAATGGTCTGGTCACCTCCAACGACTAATCGGCCTAAACGGACGTTTTTTACAACACTGCTACTTTCATCAAAATTTAACAACTCCCCCGACCCGACATTTTTATTAATATCCAAAATTAATTACAAAATATTAATTACACCCAACTTAGTTGGGTATTTTTTAAAATGACCAAACCGGCCATTTTTTAGCCGGTTGGATTAAAAATTCGGACAGGCCATTTTTTGGCCGGTCAGGAGGATTTTTTTTTTTTTTTGTAATATTTGTTAGATTACTCCTTTTGATATATAATTAGCATAATTATACTTAAATACGCTAAATTTCGCTAAATTATGTTAAATTACGCTAAAATACGGTAAATTACGCTAAATTACACTAAATTACGCTAATTATACTGAAATACGCTGAATTACTCAAAATTACGCTAAATTACGTTAAACTACGCTAATTACGCTAATTATACTGAAATACGCTGAATTACGCTAAATTATGCTAAATTAGGCCGATTTTGTACCATCTTTCATAAATTATAAAAAAAAAAATCAAAAATAGTAAAAATTGGTATTCTACAAATTCATCATATAACTAATTTACTGAGTTACTTAGATTGAAAAATAGAAATGAAAATCTTAATCGGAAACTTCAACTCAAGTTTTGAGTCTCTTCCCTTTGTTTTTTGGCAATTCTGAATTTGAAAAAGGCAAGTTTGTCACCGACGCATGCATATTTTTGCAAGCTTTCTAAAAAGTAGTCATTTGCTGAAATCGGACGCTCGAGCGCTGTTTTATGTCCGTTTGAAGTTTCGTCGTTGTTTTTTTGTCTTCTCAGTGATATCGTATCTCCTAACGTAATTTATCGTATTTTAGTATAATTATGCTAATTATACATCAAAAAAAGTAATCTAACAAATATTTCAATCAAAAAAAAAAACCCCTCCGGTCCGAATTTTTAATCCAACCGGCTAAAAAATGGCCGATTTGGATATTTTTAAAAATACCCAGCTAAGCTAGGTATAATTAATATTTTATAATTAATTTTGAAAATTCCTTTCTCTTCATCCCAAATTCCCTACAATAGAGAATTAAAATTCTAATAAAGATACAGCATTATCTCATATGTGTACGCCGCATTTATTTTAAAAAATTGGCGTTTGTGATAGTTTGAAATTAATTGTTAAGAAGCATTTATTTCTCTTTGATGTCATTTCTTATTCTCTTTGAATGCTCTTCTCAACTATTTCTAAATTTTTGTATTTATGTATAATTTTATATATAATTTAGAGTAAAATATTATGGGTATCCTAAAATTGATTTAAATTTTTAATATGAAAATTTTATATGATTGATCTTCATTCACGTTTGACACAGATAGTTTGAAATTCCGATTATGTCCTTGTGAAGCCATGCTAAGAAAATAGACATAGTATTTGTCAAAAAAAAATTGCAAATATTATATTTCAGAAAATAATATACAGCTAAAAATTAATTGCAGCAGCTGTGCATATACATATTTAGTATATTTTATTTCATACCGATATGTAGCATGGTAACCACTGAGACCGACAGGGATTTAACGGTCTGGATATTTTAAAAAAAAAAATATGGACAATTTTGTATTTTTAACTTTATTTAGGGATACAAAAAAATTGGGGTAACCGAGTAACTGATTCACACACAGCTGTATATCCCCAGATAATGACACGGTAATTCCGGAAAACAATGAAATGGGCAAATGGCAGCTGTAAAAACAAATTGCCAAATGCTGTTAAGGTGCCAGAAGTCGAAGGAACCAACTCCGCTGCTCGCCAAATAGGCGAGCAGACCCTGCTATTCTAAATTAAACCGTTCATCTGTGTTGAGATCCGTGCTTGAAAAAAACTCAACGGTCTGATTTTGAAAAGCAGGGTCCTGCTCGGCTATTTGGCGAGCAGCGGAGTCGGATCCGTCGAAGAGGAAAGGCTCCCATATCAAATGGCATTTTTGTAATTAAAGTCTTTACCGGGGCTGTCAATGTTAATGAAGAATCGGTGCTCGCGGCCGTCGCGGAGTCACAATGGGACCCGCTTGGAGTTGAGCGGCTACCCTTTTGTATGGACCTGGTGCACAGCCTTTTGTTTGCTATCGTTACTGTAGCACTTCATTAGAAATTGTTATATTGGTAGAGGTGTATTCAGAACATTTTTTCCAAATAATTATGAAAAAAAGGAAATATAATTAATAAATATATTTCTTTTAATAAATTACTTTGTGTATTAAATTTGATATTATTTATCATTTAGTTAGCAATCAAGTACTGACAAAATCAAACTGCTGGCTATCAATTGACTAACTGATTTTTAAATTGTAATAAACTTAATTTATTCAAAATAATTATGTAATCTTATTTTTAAATTTTGATGATCATTTGTTTTGATTGGCAGGTGTGATTCTTGAAAAGAAGTTGTTGTCAACCTAACTTTTTTTTTTTAAGATAGGAACTAGTCAAATTGCCCATGGTTGAAAAATTTTTAGCGTTCATTAACAAAATGATGAAATATTTTTATGCGTTTTTATGTTCATATTTGCATGAAAAAGTGCTTTGTACAAACAAATTGAATTTTATACTTGAGACCAGTGTTGTAAAAAACAGTCGTCTTTTAGACAGATTATTTATTGGCGGCGATCAAACCGTCACAGATTTTTCTGACTAATCGACTGATTATTCTTGATTATGGCCGATTATTTTCAATTCATTATTTGGTGGTACCTTGTCTGTCCGACGAGCGCATACCGTTATTTACAATACTCCTTGGGACACCATATAACAGGTGACTTGGCTTTCAAATTTAGATGATTATTTTTATTCTGTTGATGACCATGAGCGTCATTCATCAAATATCGACTTAAACTCCTTAACATTCTTGATTTAAAAAAAAAAAAAAAACATGTCAACCTCAACATTCTTAATTTGGAAATACAATTCTATCATATATCAACTTATTAATGTATTTAACATGAGTATTATATATTTGTATGGACTAGGGGTGCACAAAAAGCTCGTAGTTCGTAATTCGATTGAGTTCGATTCGAAAAAAAATAGGTTCGAAACGAATCAAATTAGTTCGGTTCTGAAACAAATCAAACCCAGTTTGGTTAGAAATTGATTCGAATCGAACTCGAACTGAGTCTGACTCGGTTCGAAACTCTTCTTTTAAGTTCTAAACCCTGCTTCAATTTCGAACCAGTTCGGTTTGAAACTAGTTCGAATCGCACCAAATCAAACTCGAACTCTTCTTTTCTGTTCGAAATCCTACATCAATTTCAAACCAGTTCGATTCGAAATTGGTTCGAACTCGAACTCGAACTGGGTTAAGTTTGATTTGATTTGATTCGTTTGCTGTTTTTTAAAGAACATGTACTAGTTAATGAAATGATAGAAGAAAATGAGATTTGTATTGGCTTTTATATCTTAAAACTTTAAAATTTAAATTTCTAATAAGCATTACTTCAGTCAACAAAGTTATACGCATCAATGATTGTTGAAATCGTCACAACAACTAATTTATTTTTAGCCACCAAAATATAATGGATCAAGTCCTCCATCATCAGTTAAAAAATACTTTTCCCTTTCTGCCCTTACAAAAATAATTATAAAAACTGGGGTGTCCGGAACTGTTTAATTCACGTTAAGATTCGTGCAGATTGAATTGCTCCAATTAAAACACCTGACCAAATTTGATCTATGCCCATAAAAAAAATTCCGACTCCTTAATTATTGATACAATTTCTTACTACAATTAATGAATAGAACAACTAATTGTAATGATCATCTTTTAAAACCATTTTCCTATTAACCTTCTTGTAAGGACCTTTTTCAATAAAGTTCACAAATCTGCACCCAAATTATCCAAAGAAAATTCAAAATTTACAAAATTTCACCCAAATTCAATTTATTTTCATATCTTATAAAAATATATAACATATATATATTAAGATTTAAATCTGCATTCTTTTTTATAAAATAATTATCTAAACTAATTATATTAGACGCGATTCTCATTGAATTGTTTTAACTTTCAAGTTCAACTTGATGAACTCATTTGGATTCATGTCGTCTCTGAGTTCGAATTGCATTAAAATTGGACCACTTTGGACTGAGACTGTATATATTTATTAGATTTAATTTGGACCATTTTTTTTTTTCATCTCCCGTTTTGGATCAGCTCGTTTTGTGTCTATATCGTTTAGATTTAGTATTAATGGATATGGATAAAGTCGGATTAAATACATTTGATTTTTCAAAGGATAAATATATTGGAATAGGTTTGGTTCTGATGTAAGACCTTTTCCAATAGTAATGCATAATCAAAAGCGAAAAAAGCAAATAATTGTTTTCCTAAAAATTGGAAATATCACAATTAACATTAAATGTTCCATTTTCAGAACTTCACAAATTGTATACTCAAATAAAAAAGTAAAAATAATAAAATATACCTAGTGCATTACTAAAAAGTACATGACACGTAGAAAAACACATGACCGAACATGGGAAATTTTTCATTTATAGAAATTATTAAATTCAAACGTACGGAAATAGAAAGAGTGTCTTGTTTCCAACAAATATAGAAATATCTGACTTATTGAGTCCGATTCAAAATATATGGATCTGAATCATTGAGTCTGATCCATAATATTTGGATCGGACTCAGTGAGTCAGATCTTTCTATATTTGTTAGTAACGATGCCCTCTTTCTATTTTTGTATGTCTGATTTTAATAATTTCTACAGTTAAAAAAATTCTCCGAACATGACACGGCATGACACTTATAAACACAGCCACACACCTTAAAATGCTGTCAAAAATATAAGGAACGTCTAAATATTTTTCATTTGTCTCAACACCTAAATTCCATCCATATTGCATGAAAAAAATTACATATCTCTTAAAGAATGTTTTAAAATTACATGAAAATTTTGGAATAATTAAAAAGTAATATTTTTCACTCTCAATTCCCATTTTCTCACTGTTCAAAATTTATACATGTATCAATACCATCTACTAAAATGTGTCACTATCCGCGAGAATAAAAATATTTTTTGCTGACAGTATCTTCACGGATACTCTTGTTGGTAATACCGATATGCTAAAAAATAGTAGTTTATGTCAGTGTACTATGGAAATAGTCACTTTTTACCCTCGCAGATAGTAATCTATTTTTGTAGTCGACACATCTGACAAATATAATTATGCTTGACACATGAAAAACAGATCACCGAACACGACACGACACTTGTCGTGTTGACGTGTCACGTACTATGTTTTAGACATATATACATGCCAATAAAACTATAAAAGAGTATTGTGGAGCCAAGCACAATTAACATGTACCAAAACGGGAACAATTTAGGTATGATGCTCATTGGACTCAAATTTGAGTCTGATGAGTTCCGTGTCCATCCGATTTGTTTTAAAATCTGTGCATACTAGATTTGTACGAATATTGAAGTAGACACACAAATATTAAAGTGGTGCATGCGGATCCTAGTTGAGTTCGATGAGCGTCGGACCCTAATTGTTTGTCATAAACACAGTCACCGCGTCGGAAAATGCTATCAAAAATATCAGAAACGTCTAAATATTTTTCATTTATTTCAACACCTAAGTTCGATCCATATTGCATCAAAAAATTATTATACATCTCTAAAGAAATTTTGTAAATTACATGAAAATTTTATAATAATTAAAAATAATAATTTCACTCTCAAATTCGCATCTTCTCACTCATCAAAATTATACACGTATCAATACGACACATCTGACAATTTTTTTTTTTACTAAAAACATCTGACAAATTAATACAAAAGGGAATCGGTTATATACCCATCAAAACTTTTGAATTTAGATATTTGCCCATATCCTATTCAAATTTGAGGTAAATTTTGAATAGAATATGAGTAAATATTCAAATTCAAAAGTTTGATGGGTATATAACCGATTATGCCTTAATACAATTATGTCAGATACATAAAGACACGGCAGGACACTTTAATAATACCTTACAGAGCAACACGTACCCAAAATAAAAAAAAACAGACCAGCAGATTAACAGCAGAGCAGATCAGCAGATACGCACACAGCTGATGATAAAAATTAAATTAATAAACAGTAACAATAACAGTTCTGTTTTGTAATTTAATTTCTCCATGCACTGCATCCAACCATCTCTCTCTCCCTCTCCCTCTACATCCCCTTTATATACTTCCCCCGTCTCTCCCCTTTCCTCCTCAATTCCTCTCTCTCTCTCTCTCTCTACTTCTTTCTCTAACACACCCACACACACGTGACACACCTCTCTCTCTCACACACACAAACAAGAAACAATCGACCATGGGCAAGCTAGGGAAGCTGAAATGCATGATCAAGCGCTGGCACTCGTCCAAGACACACGACACAATCCACCGTACCAGTTCCCGCAGCTCCACCCACTCGAGCCAATCCAACGACGACACCTGGAACTCCAACTGGCGCACCAAATCATCCTCCTCCTTCCAAGGCGCTGACGAGATACCCGTCGGTCTACACCCGGTTTACGTGGGCCAGGCCCGGCGCCGGTACCTGGTCACCACTCAGGTCCTCTGCCACCCCCTGTTTCAGACCCTCATCGAGCGTACCGGTACCGGTACTGACGGTACGGCGGTGGTTGGATGCGAGGTGGTGCTTTTCGAGCACCTGTTGTGGATGCTGGAGAATGCGGATCCGCAACCCGAATCGCTGGATGAGTTGGTTGAGTTCTACGCCTGCTAATTAATTCCCCAAGCTAAAAAATTGTTAAATTTGAAATTCTTTTTTTTTTTAATTAGTGGCAATTTTATTCTGTAGTCCTCTGTTTTAATTTCTCTTTCACAAGGGTGAGTATGGAGGCTTTTTTTTGGTTTGTTGAATTAGGCACTAAGTCATGGGTTCCGACAGAATAAGGTTTGCCACGTGAGACTGGGTTCTCTGTGGCACACAGAATGTAGCTGATCGTATGACGAGTCACTAAAATTCATTATTGTATAAAGGATTTCTGAATTTATGCGTCATGATTGAATGAATATTTTGTTTTTAGATAATAGGTGAAAACATGTTGGCTATTTACCAAGCTTGAGGAGAACAGTATAAATTAGTAAAAAATTGACTGGTGGGCTTGGTTTTTCTACTATTTACACCAAACATGTATGCTATCATTCTCCTGGTGGGCTTGGTTTTTTTTTTTTTTTCAAATTTTTGTAATTATACACAATTGTCTATATAGTATATAGTTTAGAGTAAAATGTTACGAATATTGTAAAATTGCCACATATTTACAGCATGTAAATTTTATATCATTGATCTCCATTTATGTTTGATCCCTATAGTCAGAAAGTTTGGCTACACCCTGGCTCATGCATACTTCTTAGTGAACTCTAATTTGTTTGTGACGGATATTTTTCTCAAAGGATTTCGGACAAAGACATATTTAAAATCAGTCATAAATTGTCGTGTTGGTGTCGAAAATCACACAAACAATTTAAATTCACGGGTTCGTTAAAATTTATTAAAATTTAAATCATTTGCACGAATTTTAACGCAAATCAAACTGTTTTGACCCGGCTGAATAACATTAGTCTAAATCCATTAGACAAAATCCAATTCTATTTGTTTGCGGATATAAAATGTAAAAGAACTGGATGAGCTAATGTTGTTTTCACCATTTTTAAATTAGAAGGGAATGAGCTAATGTTGTACCATTCTGACGGAGTCCCTAACTTTTGCAAAATCAGAAAAGTTGAGGTAGTTAAGTGTAGGGTAGGTTCTAATTAAGAAAATTTTAAGGAAGCTGCAGTGAAGAAACATGATTAAGTGATTGAGAACTTTAATGCCTCCTAATTATAGGTTATGATGGAGCAAGTATAATTTTCTAATCCTTTCGAGCAATATTTGGCTTTATTTTTTATTTTTTTCAATAATATTATGGACCCGTGTTGTACATTTGGTGTATAAAAATAGTTTACTTTGTTCTGTTCATGATCTGTACAATCTACATGATTGGAACCGACATTTTTATTAATATCCAAAATTAATTATAAATTAATAAATATACTCACGTTAGCTGATTTTTTTTTAAACGCCCAAATCGGCCAATAAATGGCCAATTCTCAATTTTTTTTTGTTTCAGACCCTATAAATACCCATCTTCTCTCTCCTCCCTCTCACAATTCACTCAACTCACATAAGAGAAAGAGAGGAAGAGAAAGAGAAGGCGATTTCTGAGGGGATTTGAGGCGATTTTCCGGGGGCCAAAATGATGAACAATAGCAACCGAGGTAGATCGTCCTATCGTGGCCTAGCAAGAGGAGGGTCAATTAGTGATTGAGGTAAAAATGAGGGAATAAAGAACAACTGTCAAGTATGCCGTGATAAAAAGAACTGTCAAGTATGTATGATGGAGGAATTTCTTCAATGACCTATTCGGTATGAAATTTCAGACGACGACTTTGTGGAAAACCTCTACGGCTCTGGTTTGAAAAAAAAGAAGGTTGATCCAGAGCCTATAACATCGTACGATGAGTTTGTTCTGTGTACTTATACTGGTAGCATTTTGTCTGTTGTGACTGATCCAGGTGCGGTAATATCGGACGAGGAGTTTACTCCATGTACTTTCAAGGCTCGTTCTAAGAAGTAATATTATTAGGGTTTAGGATTTAAAATTTGGATGCATTTGAGCTGGAGGCATTTTAGTTGGATGAATTAGGTTGTAAAATTTTTGAGTTTCTTTAGTGTCTATTTTGTAGACTTTATTTCATCAATTCAGAATTTATTTAGACTTAATGTATTGACATGCATGTAGATTTGATGTTTCTCTACATTTGAATATGGTAAAAAACTGTAAAGTCATAAAAACTTATATTCAACTAATTCATAACTTAGTTTTAAAAAAGTCTACACAAATTGCAAATAAAATAATTCTGAAGGCAGTATCTAAATAAATAAGTTCACAACACGCATCAAATGAGAAGAATTTAAATCACCTATTACTACTACGTCTAAAATTAAATTCGAGAAACCAACCAGTTGCAGAAGATGGCCTACCAGATGGCTTTGCTTGGCTTCCAAATGCCCTTGTACGCTTACCAGTTGGCTCTCCTTGCACCCCAACTGCCTCTCCTCCTATGACAACTGTCTCTCCCATTGCTTCTACAAACATAGCAGATGCAGCTAAACCGCTTGTAGCTGTGCTTCGCTGTGACCCTTGTGACCTAGTTGCCTCTGCGATAACTCGCTCATTTTCTGCTGCATTTGCTTCATTTCTGGCCTCTGCATTGCATTTGTTACTTAGTAAGTTAATCTAAATTGAAAAGAAATATAATTTTTGATAAATGTTACATGCCTCTTCTATTCTTATCGGTAGTGGAATGGCTAGCCTGATGCCCCCTTCACTTACTTTGCATTTTATCCGTGGTCATTACATGACGGGTGTATTTTCTCCTCTCAACCCTAATTCAGGTCTTGCTAGGAAAAATTCTAGGTTCATTACAAGTAGGTCATTCTTCCATATTACCAAAAGCAACAAACACTCCACTCCAAGTACTTTCAAGATAGTTCAGAGTATACCAGTTTGTAACAAATTGTTCCTCATTCCAGTTTCGTTCACGACAAACCGATAAGAAATGAGCGCACGGAATAAAGGTTAATTGGGTACTTCTACAAGTACATTTCATTTTGTTGCCGGACATGCGTGTCACAATGTACTGGAACTCCCTACGAATGATGTCCATACTTCCATTGGTGTCGCGGGTGACTGGAACGTACTCATTTGGAGATAAAACTTCGTACTGACCTTCGTCGTGCGTATAAGGGACCAAATGCATTTCTGCAGCTTTGGTAAATCGTTTTCGGATCTTTTGTAAAACCCAATAGGAAAATAACTGATTTGCATCTTTTAAGTCCATTGCTCGCTTCCGCTGCTCAACAAACCATATGTTGCACTTATAGAACGTATCATCCACTATGGCAGCCATGGGTATTCTATGGCTAAACATTGTTGAGCGACTCGGAGTCGTTTATTGTCACCAAATCGGTATCCTCCATCACAGGTTTGAAAAATCTTCTCATAATTTGACGGCTCCATCACATCATTGGGACGTACTTTGCCCACCTTCTTTAAAAATGCATTACATCTTGGATTTAGTTGCACAAAAATAAAGAGGTGTTACTTTATTTTTCTTATAGTCTTATAAAATAATTAAACAAAAATGTTATAAATTAGACATACCATAGCAAACTCTTCGAACATCTTTTTCAACCTTCTTGGCTTCTTCTTCCTAGATTCTTGTCTGAACCTCCATCCGAACCACTTGTTCTTTCCATAATTCTAGACTAGGTTGTAAGCAACATGCTACATACAAAACCTGTGCAGGTCTGGAGACCATCAATATTTTGCTATCAATGCACATTTAATCCCTTTGTGTTGGTCTGATATAAGACAAACGAATTTATCAGCTCCAAGCACTTCATTCCTCAACCACTGCAAGAAAAAATCTCAATTCTCACTATCCTCCTTCTGCGCAATTGCAAATACAATAAGAAGCAATTGATTCTCGGTATCATAGCCGCAAGCTATCAAAAGCCTCCCCTTATACCGCCCAGACAAGAAGCATGCATCTATGTTGATCACTGGTCTCAAGTACTGAAACGTTGTAATGCATGGACCAAAAGCCCAAACTACGGACCTGAATTGAATAACATCTTTAATAAACACTCCGTGTTTATCTCATATCGGACAAGTCAGAAATTGGTACTTAGAGCCGGGATTCTTATCGCAGATTCCCATAAGCAGTGGTTTCAGCAAGCTGTATGAACCCTCCCAACTCTCAAATTGTTAGGCTATTGCAAGCTCACAACCCCTCCACAGTCGGTTGTATTCCGGGGTTACATTGCCATACCTATCCCTCACACAGCTTGCCACCTCTTGGATGCTCATACAGAGGTCATCCTTAATGCTGGTTTCAATAACATCGGTAATGATTGATGCCGTGAGACATTCATGGTCGGTCCTTGTATACTCAGACCTACACGTGTGAGGCTTGTCTTGCCTAGTTATAACCCATGTATCTCCAAAACCCGTTGTTTTTCCCCTAAGTTCGCAATCATAACCCAGAGTCTTGCACACCACCTGAATCTGATCCTTGACACTTTTCTTCATTCTAATATCTTGATTCTTATCAATATGGTACTCTCTAATCTTCTTAATCAGCTCTTCTTTGCTTTGAAAAAATTATTTAGGCGCAAGCTTACCTTTGTACTCAATACGTCTCCTATAGTAAGCAACATCTGCTTCTCGAAAAGAAGATATATCGTTGAAGTCTGTGAACGAGTGCGTATCAGTCTGACCACTAAGCAGCATATTCCCATATTCTCTTCGAATGAGAACTGGACTATCTTCATCACAACCCTTCAGGTGATCAGAGTCCTAGTTTGCTCTCTCAAATTCATCTCCAGTTTGCAGATCTTCCTCCAGAATTTCGTTAATATTTTCAAAATCTGACCCAGTTTCTTCGTCTATTAGTGCTGGTCTGGGGTGAGGTCATGGTGGCGATAATAGTCTAGGTGGGAATTTTGTATGGGGTTGTGGTTGGGGTGATGGTGGAGTAAAGTGATTGTATGTTTCTGGGTCAGCTACGAATAAAGAAACTATGGGAGTGTATGGTTCTGGTTGTGTTGTATAATTTAGCGCAACTGAATTTTGGCCAGAACTTTCAACCCTTGACTTTATCGGAACTCTCTTGATGTAGATTTCTATGATAAAATTTTTAGTGGCCTCTCCATGCAACATCACTTAGTACTTTCACTATGGTATAGGTCAGGGGTGTTCCATCATTCACTCAGGTTGCCAATTCTAAGTTCCACTTTTCTGGGTTATAACCGGTGCATTCGTAAATCATGGTTTTCAAGTCCCAGAGTGAGATATCATCGGGAACCATGAATGAATTAACTGACTCTTTGGAGTAATAAACGCAATATGTATTAGTAAGAAACTTCCCACCGCAGTATAATAAAATCATGACCATGGCCAACAAACTACATTTTGGTAAATGATAAACAATTATCAGGTTACTAATTTAAATGTATATGTTGCTGAAAAAAAATTAAATTAAAATAAAAAATTATATAAACTTAAATTAATTTAAATTAAATAAAAAAATTAAAAAATTACCTGAAAATTGTCCGGAAAATCGCCTCAGAAATCGCATTTTCTTTCTCTCTCTTCTGTGAGTTGAGTGAGTTGTGAGAGGGAGGAGAGAGAAAGTTGGATATTTATAGGGTCTGAAACAGCAAAAAAAACAAAAAAAAATTTGAGAACCGGCCATTTGACGGCAGGTTTGCACATTTTAAAAAAAACTCAGCTAACGTGACTATATTTATTAAGTTGTAATTAAATTTAGATATTAATAAAATGTCGGTGATTGGAGAGAAGGCGGTGATTGGAGAGACGGCCCCTCCTCTTTTTTCTTTCCAATTAACAATTTTGCATGAATGACAAAAATAAATTATGATTTTTTCTTAATTTTTGTAATCATTACTAGCTTCATTAACACTAACAACTCAGCTTTTTCTAAAGAGGTTATCTATACTTTTGCATCACATATAAGTACATTATTTTGCGCGTTGTCAATCATGATTTTACTTTAGTAATCATTTGAATGATAGAATGCCAACTTGAAAGAGCCGGGATATATTGTTTTTTTTTGTACATTTAAATATACTATATATTTGGCTCCAGCATGTACATTTCTTATATGTTAGAATTTTATATTGCACAGGTGGCTAGTTCTCCTTTTAAAGTTGATCAAAAGCGCCATAATTAATAGAAGAAAGGTCAATATTCAGTTAAAAATATTATTCGTTTAATTATTAGAAGTCCTAAAGTTGAAGTACGGATCATAGTGTATATTTAATTGCAAACATACAATATACTGATCATCTACATTACAAAAATTATACGTGCATTTATTTTGTACATACACAAATGTCAGTTTTCTAATTAAAAATAAAACTTTTGGAGTAATCTATAACTGTATCCATTTAGGGCCTGTTCGGCTCTGTTACTGTGCGCGTGGAAAAAAAAAATGCAGTTCAACTTCGTGTTTTCTGTCCCACGCACACAGTAAATGTCAGTTCAAATTAGCCCTGATCCCGAGCCCGTTCCCGTTCCCACCTATAGGCCGAACAAGCCCTAATTATTCTTCAATTGCAACGCACAACAGTGATCTCCGTTATGAATCTTTTTCCCTTATTGCCTCCGTTTGTAGTTTTTTAAGAATCACAGATGCATGCATTTTTTTAGAGACTGAGGCTATGGTACTATGCATAGCGCACTTTGGTACATACTAGAAATGTATATTTTTATTTTTAATATCCAAATAGTCGGTCTGAACTGTTCAACATAATCTTCATAAGAAAATGCAGTTGGAGGCCATGTATTAAATTTTTGAAATATTTTTACTTTTATTTAAATAGATACAAAATC
Organism: Carex parvula; assembly: GCA_025461045.1. NCBI lineage: Eukaryota > Viridiplantae > Streptophyta > Magnoliopsida > Poales > Cyperaceae > Carex > Carex parvula. The sequence continues at coordinate 288,067 of JAJGRW010000135.1, read as the reverse complement.
ACTTGATTTAAAGATTACAGACCATCCAAACGTAGTGATCTTTTACCTATCTAAAAGTAGTAAAAAAAACCCTACAAAAAATAAAAGTTGGCCTCCAAATATATTTTCAAATGGAGATCATATTGATCGGTTCGGATTAATTATACACTATGATTCATAGATTAAGTTATAGTTACAAGTAATAAAAAAATCCTACAAAAAATAGAAGTTGGCCTCCAAGTACATTTTCATATTTGCACAGTCATATACTTGTAGTTAATTAAGTTGGTGTCATGACATTGATATCAAACATAAATGATTCAGCTTACCTTGTCAGTCTTTTTAAGCTTCTACGGTCAGGATATTGTAGTTAGTTTCATGATGTATAATAACTAATTTTAACTTTAATTTGTAAGTGTTTATGTATGTATTTAGAGTTAAACACCATGCAATATAGGTATAAGATATTATGCACATGTAATGGATTTCATTGTGTTTTTCCTATTTTATGAAGGTGAATTACACTATTTGTTGGTATAATAATAAACAAATTAGAGGGATCAAATTGAACATTTTGCTTCGTATATATATTAGTACTCTTCAATTTATTAATAAATAATTTGGGTATAATTTGGTTGTTGTTTTCATGATTATTTTATTTTTCTTTGACCTTTTCATGAATAAATATTTATACGAACACAATCATTTATCATGCAAACAATATATTGATATATTGCTTGACTAGCCTACTTAGTAGCCTGGGAGAAGTTGAATTTTATATTATTTCATTGACATTAAAAATATATAAAAAGTTGGAAATTAAAATAATAATATAGGTTTGCATGAATATCTGGAGGATTGTGACAAAGCAGTGGTTCTAAATCTTAAGATAAGCCCACTTGTAATGATATCTTTCTCAAACCAGCTCACACACTCTGCTCTGCTACCTTACTGTCCGTGCACACACCTAATCTCTCCATTTCCCTACAACTGGAGGCCTCCAAATTTCATTAACCACGACACTAGCGAAGTTGACGTTATAAATATGTTTTTAATATGAAAATTCAGAAAAGAAAAAAAATGAACTACATTTACATTGAAGACCTAATTTCCATCAACCAACTTTTAAATTCTTACTTTATTTCCATGGCCAATTGTTCCATCGTTTTTTTTTTTTATGAAAGATTATGAGGCAGTATTCTTTTTATATAACAAAGCAAACTGTAACTTTTAATTGTCTCGTTTTTTAAGTAAATATTGGAAGTCAAACCACCCAACTATATAATACTTTTGTTATTACAATAAATGATTTTTCCCATTCAGATTTTTAACTCATGACCTCCTACATAGAGACCATGTGATTTTGCTACTAGATCAAAAGCTAGTTTTTTTAATTTTCTCGTTTTGATTTTTTTCATGTATAAAATACTGCCAAATCAACATTTGTTTCGTTGAGTAGTGTGTATAAAATACTGCCAAATCGCCATTTGATTCGTTGAGCAGTGAGTACACACAATGTTTAATATAAAATTGCATGTTACTATAAAAGTGTTAATACAATAGTACTAAAATCAAACATTTCTATTTAGCAATATATTGTCGAAATTGGCAACTCACACTAAGTATTTTTTTTAATCACAATAAATCCAAACTATTTAGTATTTTTCAAAATACCAAAAAATTCCGAGTACTGAATTTGTACCTCTCCAGTGAAAATAAACATGAGGAGAGCTATACCTGGACCCTCCGTATTGCACGACAATTGACAAGTCTACATCAATTCGTGTCCTCATGGAATGCTTTTTGTAGTATGACTTGGTACTTGACATAATTAATATAAAGGAAAAAAAAATCATTAAATATGGCGGTGTTAAGTACTGAAGTTTGATGGCACAGTCTGTTTGGTTTTAAATAAGCATCGGACCTACTTTGGTTCGATGGATTTAATCAACGTCGATTTGATTTAAGATTTGTGTGGAACACTTTAAACTTGTGCGTGTCCGTTTCAATTTTCATGCGCACAAATCTTAAATTAGATCGGACGGTCATCATGCTCATTGAACCTAAAAATAGGTCCGATGGGCATCGGGCCTACTCCGCTCTCTTAAATAAGATATTGAATTCTTCAGCATACTGTTAACTTTCAAAAATTCAATTGACATGTGAATAAATTAAATGCAAAAATAGAGTCTAATTGACTTTAATTTCTCTCTCTTAGGTATTTGGTGATATAAAACAGTAACATGCAGTAACTAGCAGAAATAATGGTAAATAAAAAATAATTGAGGTAATTTTATAAGATTAGGTGACTAAATAGTAAATACTAATTCAAAAGCCAAAACTATATTATTTGAAGTACCATGTCATCATATATAGAAGTGAATTTTTTAATTGCAATATGGATCAAGATCATGCATGTATTCTTTATAAAGAGTTGTATGGATTAAAAACCCTTTCCATGAAAGGGGATCCGACTCTGTCTGCTTTTCTCTAAGAAAAGCAGGGTTCCGCTTTTCAGATTCTAACCATTCAAATTTTTTATTCGCGTATTTCGATAAAAAAACTTTTTCATGGACAAATCTCAACGAATTTGAATGGTTAGAATCTAAAAAGCAAAATCTTGCAATTCTTATAGAAAAACCTGCTTTTTTTAGAGAAAAACAGCAGAGTTCATTCCATGAAAAAGTTTAGAAATTTGACAAATCAAAACCTTTCTATCCATTCCTCTGCCAAAATCAGAGTATGGCATATTACATTATAAATTTTGTACAATTTAAAATTTAATATTTTTTATTATATTTTTTTTCTGATTTGATGTAAATTGTTATTTCACACCTTGTTTGGATGGAAGGAAGGGGATGAAAAACAGAAGCGAATGAAATTTAATAGAAAGGGAGATTAACATATTTAACTTCTTTGTATTTGAATGATTAATGAGGGAAAATAAATTTAATTTTTTTTCAGTCTTATTTCTTATTTGGTTAATTAATATGTGAAAGGTTAATGAAAAATTTGGTGGTTGTTGTAGGTTTGTGACAAAAAATTGAATAAAAATTACATAGTTAACATATAGAATTGGACATTTGTGTCATTTTTTTTAATATTTGCAACAATTTTTTTCCATCCCTTATATTTCAAATCAGAAAGAAAATCAATTCTATTGATTACAATCATACACTATTAAGCATTTTCCCTCTTGTACTCTTCACCTCCGACATAATTTTGTTAACCAAACACGATTTGAGAGAAAATTTTCTTTTCTTTCCATTCCCTCCCTTCCCCTACTCTCCATCCAAAGAAGGTGTAATAGTAAGGGTAATTATGTCCAAAAATAAACTATTTTGGTGGATTACTTCAGTCTTTCCCTCCACCGCTCTAGTTGCAGTAAATTTTGTTGAATAAATACCAAGCCTTAATTATCTTACTCCACCTTATTCTGCTACTGTTTGGTGTATTAAATAGCTACTTTACTTTTTAATTCATCTTATCTTATCTCAAATTTGATATTAGTTGGTAACTAATTATATATAGAGGGCTAAGTTATATTTTTTTAAAAATTAATTGAAAGCAATGACAATTGACAAGACAATTATCTAAATAAATAAATAAAAATTTACATATGTTCTTCATAATTAGACATACTGTCTATCAATTTTTTTTTAGAGAAAAGTTGAAGGACGAGCCATCTATTTTTGAAATAGAGATTCGTGTAAAGCCATCAAAATATTTTTTAAAATAAAAATGAGAATCAAATTCATAAAAAAATTTCATTATGTTTTTAAATCTCCGACCTCTCCGGTAAAAAACATTGCCTTTAGCTACTCGATCAAAGGTTGATTCTCAATAGTGTATCGAATTGTGTGATATATAAAATTAAATTAGTCAACGATCCAGTCATTTATAACTTTAATAGTATAGTTTTTTCAGATTTTGATTAGCAACCAGATAAAATTTAAATTGTGTTAGCCAACTTCAATAAGCAATCTAAATAAAAATAATACATTTCTGATACTCTTTTAGATTAATCCTCATGTTTTTTTTTTTTCAAAATAAGTTTGTCATAATATATTTACTTCCATTCCGTATTTAAAACTACCTGAAAAATTGTCACAAACTCCAATTTGAATATCAACATTTTATATATTATGTTGTTCATATAACTTGCCAAATAAATGATTAATTTTATAACATAATCTAGCAATGTCAATTACAGTGTAGGTCCAAACCACAAAAAAAAGGTAGATTGAAGTTGATAGGTTGACCTGTTAGAGTACATACCTATAAGCCAGTTGGATGTTTGGTTGGAGGGTACATACAAGATTACAAGTGCCCACAAAATAGATATTCTGCCTACATACAAAGGCATGCATGGGCAAATTTTTTTTATTTTAGATGTGCATGAGCAAATTAACATGCATATTGGTCCATTGCATAGTTGTCTCTGAGGGGACACTTAAAGTGGTTTTCTTCTTTTTTTCCTGTGCGCTACAAGTTGCAAATACAGGGACCCAAGCATGTCATCGTCAGATTTTATGTGGTCCATACATATGTCAAGGTTAATAATATGAATATATTTATATAGAAGTTTATAGCTATGAGCATAGTTACAAGATTCGCGAATAATTAATTTTTTTGGGATTCTTATTTTGGATTTTTTTTTTGCTCATTTGTGGGACTGAGATATTTGTTCTGGATAATTATGAATTATTTCCGAATTATACCTGAATTATCACCGAATCACGAATTTTCAATCCCGCCGAACCGAACCCAAATAATTCATTTGTCACTATAGCTATGAGAACAATCTACTTTTTTTCTTTTGGTAATTCTGATAAACTTTTTAGAAATGGTAAGATTGTATTTTCTTGCAATATGTAAAAAAAAAAGTTGGCTAAATTTGAAAGTGAATAGGATGGAAAGAAAAAATTAAAGTGTTATTTGCTTCATTAACTTGTAAATTGGAGCGGAAGGAAAATATTTCGTCTTATCCAACTTTTCAAAGGAATTATAATTTTTTTCTTCAAATTGGAATGTAGAAGAGGTGAATTTATTTTTATCACTCCTATCATTTAATCTCTTCTCCTCCTTATTAATATTTTTGTGGAGCACATCTGTGCTAAAATAAATTGAAAATCAAAAAGTGAAATATAGAGATAGAAATATATATAGTTGAGCAAAGCTAATTTTTTTGTCCAATTTTAAATGGAGGTTATTTTTTCTCTGTTTCATTTTCTTTTGTAAGTTCTTCTTTTATTTTTATTTTTCTTTTGAATGTAGTTCCAACTCTCTGATAATTTATCAAACACAATTATATGATCAATTATTAGATTATTGGCCTAATCATAAAATTAAAATCATTGACACTTTTTAAAATTCCAATTAATGTCTTCAGGTCCAACTTCTTTGTAAGTTATCATTTAATTCTGGTTTCAACTAATTTGGCTCTAAAACAATCTCTTTCAAAAAAGTATACCATCTCTGTACAATATATAATAATTGGACAATAACCAATTATTATTTGGTGGTGTTTGTTTTGTAAAACAATAATACATATTATCATTATTGTATATATATTTTATGCAGCTGAATACCAAATTTTGCAAGTATTTTTTACAAGTGCGTCCAGATCTCACCTAAAGAAATTCAATATTTTATATAGTGGGTTAATTACTTAATTATGTACAAATCATGTTGGCGGTGATTATATATCGTGAGAAACCCTATGTATAATAGTTAGTATTATTCACAAGTTAATAAACTAAAATTAAGCTGGTGTTTAGTTTTATATTATTTAATTTAGTAGGTCTATAAACGAGCTGAGCTGAGCTGAGTCCGCTCGTTAACAAATCGTTCGTGCTAGGAGTCGCGTAAAAGATCAAAGATTTTGTTGGCTTGATATTGTGAGCCATGCAGAGACCACGAGTTGAAAAATAATTTTATTTTCTTCTTACAACTAGTTTCATCTTCTTATGATAGACACAAATAGTAATATATTATAAGAAAAAACTTTATCTTCAGCTTGCAATAAGTCGAGCTGAGACGAGCTTAAACTCGCTCTATCAAAACAAGTAAAAATCAAACGAGCTAATTGTGATTTTTTTTTTAAAACCTACCTGGAGCAAACCATGAGTTATTATTTTTTTTGTCAGTCCTACTTTCCAAAGTTAATATTTTATTTATTTAATTGGAGGGAGTTTATGCATTTTCCTCAAAACTTCAATAATACGTATTTTCCCTTCAAAAATTTATAATATCATATTTTTCTTTCAAAATTTTAAAAACTCGCATATTTATTCAATATAACTCTACATTATATTAAATATATCGAAAACTAATTAATTAACAGTAGTTGAGACTCTAAAATTCATTATAAAGATAGATTTAAAGATGGATAAAAAATCTGAAGTAAATGTTTAGAGTTTCAAATACTGTTATTTAATTAATTAGTTTTAGATATATTTAATATACTGTAAAGTTATAATAAGTATATATGTGAATTTGTGTAAATTTTAAGGATAAATATGATATTACAAATTTTTAAGAAAGAGTTGTCATAAATATTGAAGTTTTCAAGGGGATACAGAAAATTACCCCTGTTTGTTTTGTCTTGTTTGGATTATCAAATATACCATAACTATTGTGTTATATCTGTTGTCTGATTTTACAATTAAGAGGCAAGACCCAATTGAACAATTTGATATGAAAGGAATTGTCTGATTTGACCTAAAAGTTGTCAGTGCATAATCATCTAATTCAGAAATCAGGGCTTTATCTCAAAGAGGATATATAGGACAAATTTTACAATCAATCTCTCTTATACAATAAGCTTTAACGGCCTACAAATATACAATCGAAAGCAAGCAGAATGTTTTATCTAAAATTGAATTTGTTTCACTTTCACCCTCACAAAAACAAAATTTTCAATTCAATCTCTGCTTCCTTAAAATGTCTTTCCAAAGCAATTTAAACCATTTCACATCTTGTGGTAGCACAAGGGTTAGTGTGAAAAAATACATCTCCCTTTGCACCAAATACTGGTGTAAATTTTTTGCATTTTTTTAGCCTAATTGATATACTGTTACTGTCATTAAAACAAATCTTATTTCTTTCCGACCAAATGTACTAGTTTGTCTTTCAATAAAAATTAAAATTCATTAATTATATAATTCCATTCCAAATTGTTGAAGCTTGAAATTAAGATATGCTGATTCATGTTGACCACAAAATACATAATTTATATCTTCATGCCAGCCCTTCTTAGCCAATATCCTTGGTTGAAATATTCTTTTTTCTTACTAACCATATTTTTTTTTTGCATTTTAAAAGAGATTTAATTTGTCAAACGACATCATATTCATTGTTGAGTCTATGGTACTATGCATAGTACGGATTGGTTCGTAATATGGATCATTATTTTTGTTCAAAATTATAACGGTCGATCCGAACTATTCAACATGATTTCCATATGAATATATACTAGCAGAGTGAATTTTATATTATTTAGAATCTTTTAACTATTTGTTAAGATAGGTAAAAAATCATTGTTTTTGGATGGTTTAGAATTTTCAGATTAAGTGAATTTCTACCTATCTTAATAAATAGTAAAAAAAGAATTCTAAAAAATATAAAATTCGGTCTGCAAGTACATATTCATATGGGAATCATGTTGAACGGTTCAGATCGACCGCTAGAATTTTGAAAATGAAAACATTGATCTGTATTGCGGACCAATCTGTGCTATGCATAGTACCATAGACTCACTCAAGAATTTAATGCGCTACAATCTGTAAATGATTTGGTTTAAAATCAATATTCTAATTCGATAAGAATCCAAAATTCGTAAATCCTTTCATTTACAACTTTTTGTGAATAATTTTGTCCAAATTGTCTTCTAAACGAAGAACCAGCTATTGACCTCGCGATAAAACGATAACGTCTTTTATGTAAAAGATCATAGTTCTAAGTCCAGATGTGAATTTTTTATGAACATTAAAATTTAAAATACTAAATGTCCATCTTTCTCTTAAAAAAGAAAAAAAAAACTATCTACTAAATAAAATATTTAAAATTTTCCGTGAATATCCCATGTGTATCCTTTGTATATAATTAATGAGTTCCAGTTGTATCAAAAAAAATTTGAACCTATTTAAAATATAAGAGTCGACTTTACAATTCGTGCAAACTCTTGTTAGAATTTTCAATATTTGCTCTTTCAAGCATAAGAACAAAAGTTCAAAATCTTTTAGGAAGGCAATTGGAGTTGACCACAATAAACAGCAAAATATATAATTGTAATTCGCCGCAAACAATTAATGTCCGCTAATTTGCACATAATTGCGGCAAGATTGGATCGATTTTGATGGCTCAACAGAAAATTTCAGGACAGAAACATAATTTAATATCATATAGAGGAACAAGAGAATGAGAATTTAATTAATTATTTCCACCTCTTCTTTTTAATTGTTTTGGCCAAAACAAGTACAAAGATTTCTATTATTTTTTAACAAATTCAGGTCAATGATTCATATATATTACTGTCCATACTCAATTCAAACTGAATTACATAAAATTGTGCCTAAGAATTATTAGATGCCATCACAGTGATGATAATGATAGTAAATGCATATTCCACATATGAGAAATTTACAACTGTAATCTTATATTAAATTTCTTTTATCATGTCATTTAGTTCATATCTTGTTCTAGATTTCCTTACATGTTACACATCTCATCATCATTATTATATATTATAACCACATGTTCTTAGCCAATAATAACACTTTTTAAGTACAATAGTGCATAAGACATATTTTATATTAGTTGATTTAATCTCACATTTGATTAGAGAGGATAAAAAAAGGAAGATTATCAGCAAAAAAAAATGTATACATTCAGATGGTCTGATTGAAACTTTGAAAGCAGTTGGTCAAAGAGAAAACTCATGTCATGTGCCATGGTTGAATTTCAGAGAAAATCAAATCTCAATTAGGATCCGGGTTCTCTGTGCCAATTATAACTGTACAACGTGTAGAGAGTCGAATATTAATTGAGGCCGGCGTAGTGACAACTTAATGATTTGGTCTGGTGGGGTCAAAGGTTTATAATTCGGAAATAATTCAGAATTATACATTGATAGAAAAAAGAAAATTTCTATGAGAGAGCAAAAAAATTGCAAATAATTCAGAAAAATTGAAAAAAGTTCATAAAATTCACAAATAATTTGGAAAAGTTTCGAGAAATCAAATAATAGCAGGATTGATTTGCCGACAGCTCAAATCCGAATTATTCGCGAATCTTGTTAGTTTGATTGTAATTACAATTTAGAGAGTACCACTCATATCTGTTTGTACCATAGTGACAAATGAATTATTCGGGTTCGGCTCCGCGAGGTCAAAAGTTCGTGATTTGGAAATAATTCGGGTATAATTTGGAAATAATTCGAAATTATCCGGATCAGAGATCTTAGTCCTACAAGGAAGCAAAAAAACAAAAAAAAATGTTCTGAGAAATATTCAGGAATAATTCGTAAAATTCAGGAATAGTTTGTAAAATTCGCAAAAATTCGCAAATTTTGTGACTATGGTTCGTATGGCATCTATTATTTCGTACCATGTTACATGCTGTATGCATTACAACCCGCCACAAGAAATCAGAATTATTATTTCAACAAATAGTCTCACAAAAGATCTCGTATCTTATATACCGATACAACCTTTACACTCACTGTTTCAAACAGGGACAGACAAAAAGGAATTCACATCACCGTAATAGAGAATCTTGTGACTATGGTTCGTATGGCATCTACTATTTCGTAGCATGTTACATGCTGTATGCATTACAACCCGCCACAAGAAATCAGAATTATTATTTCAACAAATAGTCCCACAAAAGATCTCGTATCTTATAGACCGGTACAGCCTTTACACTCGCTGTTTCAAACTGGGACAGACAAAAAGTGTAGGTGCATTCGTGCAGCCCATAACTTCAGGCACAGAAATTTAAACTTTTCTGCCTCTTTATTTTTCTTAAAAGTTTGTTTATTTTGTCTATTTACTGATAGAAGAAGAGTCAAGCATGCATGAGTAAAATAAGAAGAAATGAATGCATTGGGTTTGGAGGCAAATTGATTCAGATAAAATTACAATTCAGTGCCAGACTGAGTCAACTCAAGTTTTGAGTTAAAATCAGAACCGTCCGATATATATCCGCACCAATATTAAAGGTTCTGTGCCGGCGCCAAATTGATTCCGATTATGATTAGACGGTCCCATGAATTAACTCAAACGGTGAGTTAATGCAGAGGAAGCGGATTCCGGTTGTGGTGGGATTTTGTATCTATTGTAGCAGACTAGCAGTTAAGAGGGGCAATATGGGCCATGTGTGGCAGGCCCAAAAAAGTCGGTTGTTTAATTTCTCTCGTCTCTAACCAAGAAAGAACAAAACCTTCCCGGCATTGAACATATCTATTTTCTTTGGTATTATATCCGTTTTGGTGTAACATATTATATACAGGAAAATGTATTTGCGTTGAATAATTTGTTTTAAGGATTTAAAAGAGGGGCTTACTTGATAAAAAAAATTTTAACAGTTTTGAAAATTGTAAAAATAAAGCTTAACTTTAAAATTAAAATCTATAAATGTGATCTATATTATTCACTTATCATATTTATAAAAATTATGAGATTTAATGTATGTTTTGCCGTATACTAAATGAGTTGAACTTTTAACTGTCTGAACAAATGGTCATTGATTTATCATCAAACAATATTTAAATCTCACTAAATTTAGTTGTTAGACTATATATTTAATAATTCTCAAGATATTCATTTACATGTTAATTATATAAATTTGAATTCATTTAGTAAAAAGTCAAGCGGTTAAAAAATAATTAAAAAATAAATATATTAAAATTAACTTATAAATATTTTTTTTTATCGGTTCACTTTATATTAAATAAATTCGAAAATTTATAAATTTTACATGTAAAAACACAACTCGTAAAGTAGCTTGGTTTAATAATTTGAATCAATCGTTATTTGAAACTTATTCAATAAATTTCTGAAATAGTAGTGTAGCATGTCGTTAACTATCAATAACACACTAAGCCAAACTCTCTTTTTATATATACACGCACATAAAAATAAGCGAAGCTAGGGTGTGATGTGCTCACCAAGAGGGCTTAGTGAGCACAATTTTAAAAGTCTATCATATTGTCTTCAAACGACAAATTCAAACTGTTGAAATCTATCTACATCATGAGTGATGCATGTATATGAATTTTTTTGAAAGTTTCGAATTTATGTAGTACAAAGTCAAGCGGTGAAAATGAACATTTATAAATTAATATATAAGTTGTTTTATGTATTCAATTTTATTATTTTTTTTACCGTTTGATCTTGTACTAAATGAATTCGAAACTTTTTAAAGTTTGGCATGCACATGCATCACTAATGAAATAGATGAATTTCAACAATTTAATTAGATTCATTGTTTGAAATTATTCCATTAGACTTTTAGAGTGATGCCCACCAACCTCTTTAAATAAGCACATCACACTCTAACTCTGCCACGTAAAAATATTTGATTAAAGAAATAACACTGACTTGAAAATTTTCAAGACATGCGTGGACGCAAAATACGAAAAAAGAAATTATGAAAAGAGAAATGAATAATGAATTGCTTGTTTCAAGTCCTTTTGCGACAGATCCCTAATTTTAAAAAAAATAATTAAGGGGATGATGTTTACGATTAAATCAAATTCAGCGGCTGAAGATATTGTTTAAACAAAAAAAATCAATTCAGAAAATCATTGAAAACTAAAAACATAATTTATGATTCAGAAGCAGATTTTTTTTTTTTTACTTTTAGATAGGGAAAAGGAACAATTAATAATTGTTTGCTATCTTTTAAGAAATGTTTCAAAATTCCCCCAAATATGAAAAACTAGTTTCGTTATTCTAGTTGGTGGAAAATAATTTATATATGAATATTTCATTTTTGAAGAATAACAATCAAAGTTAGTTATTATCTTCCATTTTTTTCTAAATAGTATCTCAGGTTTTGGCCTTCACTTCATCCACTATTGGAAACGAATCTGCTGAAATTCTCATTCGTGAACAGTGTTCCTGAAATCCATGCTTTTTCGAATCTAACCGTCGAGCTGTTTCGAGATGCGTGCACAGAAAAATCAGTTATTTCGAGATGCGTGCATAGAAAAAGTTTGACGGCTGGATTAGAATTTTTAAAATTTCAAGAACACTGTTCACGGATATTTATTCACACAATCAATCATTTAGTGTCTTTTGTCACTATCTATTTGAACATGTGACAGACATTAACTTTGGACATTTTTATATTTCATATTTTACTTTAAAAATTAATGGAGAAAGGAGGCTAAACTCTCCAATGAATTGAATTTTTTTAATTTTATCCTTCAAAGTTTTAAATTTTTACAAATATATTACTATTAGTCCATCTCACAGAACGAAATTACATTACATTTGCCTATTAGAGGGATGCTTCTGTGCACATAAGGACCTATTTGTAAAATGAGCATATTTTCATTTTCAAAGTTCAAACAGTCGATCCGACTGTTCAACATTATCTCCATATTAAAATGTACTTGGAGGTCAAATTTTACATTTTTTTGAATTTTTTTACTATTTATTAAGATGGGTACAAAATTCAATGGTCTGAATTTGACTAGTTTTGTAAAATACTTAATAAATAGTAAAAAAATTCAAAAAAATGTAAAATTTGACCTCCAAGTACATTTTAATATGGAGATAATGTTGAACGGTCGGATCGACTGTTTGAACTTTGAAAATGAAAATATGCTCATTTTACAAATAGGTCCTTATGTGCAATGCCTATTATAATTTCTTAATTAATTTGGTGTTATTTATTGTTCTATAAGACTTTAGATAATATTGGTATTTAGTACAAATATACTATGACGCTATAAACGCTATTTAAAACATTGATATATATTCACAAGAGAATTTTCATAGAGGAGGAATCATAATATTCAAATTAGGAGAACTAGATGAATAAATTCATATCAAACCAGTACAAAGTGCAGTTCAAAATATCCATAGTAATATTATAAACTATCGATCTTTTTCTATTCAAAATATCTTAAACATCATGATTCATGACATAAATTCAAATTGCAAAATAACTTAGACATCATTGATTTCTGTTTGGGCTTTTATTTAACTTTTTGCGTCTTTATTTAAAGCCCATATAAATTGCCTAAAAAAGCTCATTATGCATAGCGCGCGCTATTTGCGCTACATGCAATGCGCTATAGCGGACCGCTATTACCGCTATAATGGCTTAGCTCAATTAGCACATTTTGATGTCATGGCTTAGCGTTTAGGATCCAAAAACACTATAGCTGCGCTATATACAAGCGAGATTTTGCTTTTCATCTTTATCTTAAACTATACTTTGGGGTTTGCTTTTCTGGTATAGATTGATTGATTTAAAACTCACAAGGAACAATGCAGATTCAAAAAGCACACAAATCCAGAAAGGATGGATATCTCACAAGTTTGAGCTTCCACACTACACTAGTACTAAATGCCGTAGGTTAAAAAATAGGAATAATTTTTTTACGTACTCTTTATAACACATTACAATTCTTTGGATCAATCCAAAGCTATTACAAAATTATGATCTTTTAAAAATTATTTAGTATGTCAAAAGGAGCGTACAATTGTAACTCCAAGCCCATTTCTAAAATCAGGGATACAGCCAACAAATAAGATATGATAGGACAAAATTTTCGAAATAGAACATAATTGTAAGTATAATTTTGTAATTTTTTATGAGAAAAAAAAAACATTACAATAGAAGCATATTTTAAAAAAAGTAAAAATTTAAAAAAACGTAAGAAAATGACAAAATAAACATATTTTGTAATTTTATTTATAAAATATATAACACATTTCCTTTAATTTTATCAGGTAACAAGACTAATTTAATCAGAAGTTGTAACTGGTTTTCCAATTTTTTTTTTAAACCCAATAGTGTCAGGTTGGTTTTTCCAATTCAATGCACTTGAACTGAAACTAACAGATGCAGTTCAATTATCAAAAAGAGCAATATTTGAAGTAGAATATCATCGTGCAAGCTGCTCATTATGTAATTCATCGCATGAAATCTGCTACAAAAATAATTGAAATAATTAAGATGCAAAGATTTGATTATTGACTAATGGTGTTTGTGTTCGAAAAAAACCATCTCTGTTATGTATAAAAGGAACTGGTTTCTAAAAAAAAAAAAATTCCAAGAGGAACAATGCACCTTTTTTTTGTGGTAATTCTTAGCTTTCTGTATTATTTTAGATAGGATGATATATTTATTCTTAGCGACAGATTTCTGATTTTACATTAGTAATAAAGGAAATGTTTACTATTAAATCAATTTTGAACATATTGTTTAAACAAAAATTTGAATTTAGAAATTCACTGAAAACTAAAACAATAATTTATGAGTCCAAAAGCAGATCTTTACTTCCTTTTGGTGAGGGACAATAAACAATAGATGTTTGCTATCTTTTAAGAAATTTCTTTAAATTTGCTTAAATGTTAAAAATTAGTTCCGTTATTCCGGTTGGTGGAAAATATATTATTCTGTGAATATTTTATTTTAAAAAATAAACTATCAAAGTTAGTTATTATCTCTCATGTCTTCTAAATAATGTTTTTGTGTCCTCCATTTCATCCACTATATATCACTTTTTACGGATACCCCCACAATCAATCAATTAGGCACTGATCGGCGCCAATTCGAGAATGGGCGTGGGCGTAGGGCGTAGGATCAAAAAAAATTTGAATCAAATTTTACTGTGCGCGTAGGAAAAAAAATATTCACTCTGAGTGAATTTTTTTTTCCCACGGCAACAGGAGTTTGCCCCACAGGGCCTTAGTGTATATTTTGTCACTATTTGTTGGAATATGTGAGAGTCATTGACTTTTGGACATTTTATATTATATATATATATTTTAAATATAAGAGATCACTAAAAGGTTTTTCCTCTTAAATTGTAAAAAATTAGCTTTTAGTATAGTGACTAAATTAAAAGTGGCTTTTATATGAATGATCGTATGTTCAAAATTTGAATAAAGATTTTCTTGAATAAAAGTCATAAATTATTGAGTAAGACTTTTTTTTCTACCAAAATAACTATCACCAGTTTGCGTTTAAAAAGAACTTGTTTCTATAAAAACTGTTAAAATTAAAGAGACAATTCCAAGTTTCAATTTTCTTTACTCAATCATTTTTAGTATAACATATGCCAATTCAGGACAGTGCACTTTTTTCTGTGGCAAGTCTTAGCGTTTTGTATTGTTTAAGATAGGTTGATTTTCTTTTTTTATTCTCGGACAGATGCAACTTGCGTAGGGGTGAAACCAGTATAGATAATATCCGATCCGTATTTGATCCGTATTTAAAAAATTAGATGTGGATATCCGATATCCGAATATCCGTGTGAATATGAATACTGATATAGTTTTACGTTTCAATTATCCGTATCCGAATAGTAGATATATGTCATATATTTTAATATATATTATGAAAAAAATATAGTTATTCACTATTAAAATTAGATAAATATTATTAACTTTAGTATTTTTAATATTATTTTAATAATACCCGATCAAATTCCAATCCGTATATGTATCCGGCTAATATCCGATCCGTATCCGTATCCGAAAAATTAACAAGAATATAGATTTAGTTTTACAACTATCCGTTTTGTATTCGCTCCGTTTTCACCCCGAAACTTGCGTCTGCTTGTTGGGACACAATATTAGTATAAAATAAATAAAGGTAACTTTGGCAATCAAATGTGCTTACATGAAGTTTTAGATTTTACTAAAAAGAAAAGTCAAAATTGATTGATTGTGTGGGAATCCGTAAAGAATATCAAAAGTCAAAATATGATGAATATTTCCTAAATTTTTCAATTGATAATTAAACATCGGACATTATTTGATAGAAACATAAATAATAGATATTTTGTAAGCCCTACAAATCTAAAACGATATGAACCAATTATAATTTGAAACTAGACGAATCAATTATGATTTAAAAGTAATACTAACATTAAGCTTTTTTGTAGTTTTTATTGTAATTTTTAAGATGGTCCAAAGCGATTACTAATATTATTTTGATATATGACCTGAGACAAATATATTACAACTTGCTGAAAATATTATCATGCTTTTACTTCAAAAATTTATGTGCAGTTTTGCAACTTTATATAGTGATTTCGTCCAATATCTCATTTCTTTGAATTCTTGAAGACTCTTTTTCAAGTTTTGCAACTCCCATTTGGCGTTAGTTCTTCTCTTAGGTCCTTTATTGTTTGCTCTTTCAATGTCCTTTTATATATCTCTGAGAATTGAATGAATGCCGAAGTAAATTGTATGACTTGTTAATTTTATGTGATTTTGAATTATTTAAATATGGTGAAATGAATTGTAGTTGAAAATAGGATTTGTCAAGCTTTTACAAGTTTTGGACCGAAGAAAAGAGATAAATCATTAATTGTAGACTGAAAACAGAGATATACAGAAATGCGTCTCTGGATATATATATATATATATATATATATATATTGTACATTATATACATAGCAAGGCAATCAAATAACATATACATTATATGACCCAAACTAATCAAGCTAGACCATGCATGATTCATTAACCTGAAAGTCATGACAAATGAAACAAGTTTACATCTGAAAAATCTAATTTGAGCCATTTTATCTGTTTTTAATTTTAAAAAACAAAAAATAAGTAGTCATATATTCAAAAAGTGTGTGAAGATTGTTTGTTTTTAGTTAACCAGCTGTGAGGAACCAATTTTAGACAAGTGAGGCCTGTAATTAAGTTGGTTGGTTAATTGGTTGTCAAAAGAAAAGAAACAATAATTTTATGTGATTAAGTTGGTTGTTCCCCGGTTTCATTCAATAATTTTATGTGATTTTGATTTATCTCTTTTCTTCGGTCCAAAACTTGTAAAAGCTTGACAAATCCTATTTTGAATACTGTCTAAGAGCATTAATTTACTGGAACATGGTCACACGTTATAATAAAATTTTGAAATTTGAATGTAATTATTATTTTTTAGTTATACAACAATCATATATTATGGTTTTTACTAAACCCTAAACTCTAAACCCTAAACAGCAACTCAAGTAAACAGTAAGAACTAAGCAAGAGACCGGCTGTGATCGAATTCAAATCACATGAGGTAGCAGAAATTTTGAGTTTAGACCTGGACTATCCGATCTGCTTTTGACACGAATATTAAAGGCTGTTCATTTTACCTCGAGTCAGATTGATGCCGATTCTAATCGAACGGTCCGGATCTAAACTCAAATAGTCTGTTACATTAGAGAACGTGGACTCGGTGTAATAGGAAATTTATGAGAAAAAGATACATGTTTGTACAATTGAGAAGACGCAGAGCAAAAATTACCCAAACAAACTAGAAACAGAACTAACGGAGCACCACGTTCTCAGAAAGAACAGGTTCACCAAAAGTAAAGAAAAGAAAAAGAAAAAGAGTGCAAGCCAAATAAGTATAACAAATAGAGAGTGAGCCTATGGTGCTATGCATAGCACGGATGGCTAGTGTACTACGGCTCAATATGGTACTTTTTAAAATCCTAACGATCGATCCAACCGTTCAATGTGATAACCATATGAATATGTACTTGCAAACTAAATTTTATATTTTTTCGAATTTTTTTACTATTTTTTTAGATAGGTAGAAAAATCAGTGTTTTCTGAAAATTCTGGACCATCAAAATTCTACCTATCTAAAAAAATAGTAAAAAAATTCGAAAAAATATAAAATTTAGTTTGCAAGTACATATTCATATGGTTATCACATTGAACGGTTGGATCGATCGTTAGGATTTTAAAAAGTACCATATTGAGCCGTAGTACACTAGCCATCCGTGCTATGCATAGCACCATAGACTCACTCTAACAAATATTATCAAGATGCAATGTGGACATGAATTCAAATTCTGCGGAGAGCACCAAGATAATTGCCATCAATTAATAGAAAAAAACTAATTAATAAAATAAATTTGAGACGAGGATGAATTATATATTAGTGCATCGAGCGAGCGATTCTTGTTTGTCTTATCGATTCAATTTCAAGCAAATATCTCGAATTCTCCTTGGATAACATGACTGTGGATTCAATAATAACTAATAAAACATAACAAGCACCGTAACCTCCATTTATCATTTTCTGTCAATATATAAAATAATATATTTTCTGGAGAATGAAACGAAGAAATCTGTTCATTAATTTTTTTTTCCATTTCTTTAGTTTTATTTTTCTCTCGTTTTTTTAAAATATGTCACTCAGTAAGTGTCTGAATATGAAGACAACATACATATATAGCACCATGCTGCCAGCCAACAAAGTGATATTAATTTCATTAATAACTTGACAAAAACGGCTACAACTTAAAAGGAATTAAAACTACAAAAGAAAAAGGTTATTAAGATCAATAAAGTATCATTTGAAGTACCTATTATAACCAATTACAGGATTTTACTAAGTAAAACAAAAAAAAATTAAATAAAATTATAACCTGTTACGTCCTAACATTATTGACATATGTATATGTAGAGAGGGAAAAATGGCACGGCGGAGCCGGTTCCGTCACGGAAAGGCACGGTTACAGCATGGAACGGCACGGTACGCGTGTCAGTTACGTGTCGTGACTTGCGTGTCCCGCGCCGTGACCATTCACATGCCGCGTTCATATTTTGAAACTTTGGCACGGCACGACACGACACGTAGTCACGTGTAAAATACTTAATAAATAGTAAAAAAATTCAAAAAATATAAAATTTGATCTCCAATCACATTTTAATGCAGAGACCATGTTGTACGGTTTTGAACAACTATCTTTCGACTTTGAAAATCACAAAATTGAATTGTTGTAAGATATTATACTTACAAATATTGTAAATAGGTCCCTCTTATATTAGACCTGAATATTAATACTTGAACAATTTGAATTGAAGTTTGTCAATTTTCTTGCTCTGATTTAATAATGTAATTTAAGTTGTTCTGAATTTGTTTAATATTTTGGATTTTTAATGTGCGTGCGTGTTTGACACATTAAACTTTAACGTTACTTCAAAATATTTGAAATGTATATACATGTTGTTAATAATTTAATGTGCGTGCGTGTGGACCGCAGGCGTATCCCAGCGTATTCTAGCGTATCTAACGAGTCAAAGCCGTATCGGTGACCGTATCGGCCGAGTAAGGATACGCCACGTAGGCGCATACGCCAGCTGGCGTATCGGATACGTTAATCGGTGCCGATACCGACACGGCGCCTAAACTAGCGTGTCCGATACCGATACAGCGCCTAAACTAGCGTGTCCGATACCGATACAGCGCCTTAACTAGCGTATCCGTGCAACATAGGCTCATAGTTAACAAAATAATTTTTATAGAAAAAGATTTAACAAAAGAGGTGCAGATGGTGCGCCAAAATAATTGTGACTAGGTTACCTTCTAAGAAATTATAATTTTACAAATTCTAATGTATAATCAAAATACATTTTCTCATGTTTACATTGGCTTCAAATCAAAACACACATCTTATAATTTTCTCATATTTGCTATTGAGAATTATCAGATGATATTTCAAAATGAGGTGAAGAAACGAGCTTGTTTTACAAAAAGCCCCTCAACTTTCATGAAATGAATTCTGAAATTACTAATACATATACTTTTTTTTTAGGGTTTACTAATATATATACACTTGAAGGAAAAGAAAACGACAATCTGTGTATATTGGAGAGAAATGACTGAGTCAGGATACAAAAGACAAGTAATAAGCACTAATTAGTTTTTATAGGACTAGAACTAGATCTTATATCAAAATATATTAAAAAAAAAAAAGTTTGAATGAAGCATAAGTTCAGAAATTTCTAGTGACATCACGAAAAAATCGACTGGTTTCAGTCTAATCTAGATCTTTAAAATTAAATGCCTTTGAATCTAAAAGCGAAAGCACACGAACGGCACCAATAATTTCTATGAAATTTCTTATGTTCTTCACTAATGCATGCTTCATTTCCACAGTGACTGCCGGTTCCACCTTCGTCACCTGAAAAGAAAAAAAACAAATTAATGAATTTACCTCATTGTAAATGTTTTCTTTTAAAACCACCGAATTACATGATAACATAATGTGTATCACCGCCATCTTACCTCTTCGCCATCCGGGCCAACTTCTACTATTTCATTCGTAAGCGAATTGAGGATGGGATCAGGGTTGTGCGCAATCAATTTAAATGCCTGTCAACAGAAATGCAAAGACAAGGTGAGATCAAATTTAGAACAAGCAGCAGTGAAACCGTTGTAGAGTACTTAAATTTGTTAGTCCAACAAATTACATTGAAGGCATGGCCATATTTGCGGTAGAGGGGCCACCCGATTGCGGTGTAGAAAGCAGAGTTGCCCGTTCAACTTAAAAAATGTAGTTAAAATGCGCTAACCTTTGGACACGAAGGACATAGGCAGGCTCCATCGGTTCGGCCTGGAAAACGGGTGTTTGTGCAAAGTAGCATTTGATGAAGGAGGTCAAGGAGCGATTGCGGTGGGGACAGTTGGTGTTATTATCATTAAAGAAAATCAACCCCTCAATATTGTTGTACTCTAACAGCGACACGGATGTGCCAATCTCGGAAACGCCGCTTGTATGAACCATGACTACTGTGTTTTGTTCTGGGTATTTCGACTCATACATCCTACACTCTAGGTTTGGCCTCTCCATGCTTCCTCCTTTTTAGGTTGGATTTGGAGTTAGTATTAGAAAAAAAAAAAGGCGAGATTATTAAATGGCTCTTTAAGGTTTCTTTGTTGATTTGTAATTGGGGAGCTAGAGCATGCTCTGTCTTCTCCACCATTCTAATTTAAATATATCCTGAGATAAGAAAAAAAATTAAAGATAAATGTACTTGTACTATTCTTAGACAGGTGAAGGATCAAAATACACTTAGAATAGTTGGAGGTTTTTAGCGGGGCATGCATGCAAAATAGCAAAGTCTGTGGAGGTTTTTTTAGCTAACTTCTTTTGGAAAAGAACAGGAAACTTAAGGGTACAATGCCTATATCTAAGTATAAGCGGAAATAAATATGCTGTTATTCTAAAGGAATAACAGGAATCTGTTATCCCCAACTGTTCAAATTTTTTCATGCGCAAATTTTAACGAAGATCAACGGTTGGGATCGGAATAACAGGTTCTGTTATTCCTTTAGAATAACAGCAGATTTATTTCCAGTATTAGCAACCCATCATGGATAGGCATGCATCCCATAATGAAAAAAGGAGTTAAACAGTAATTAAAGAGAGGGTCTTCCAATAAAAATCCTACTATTTATCAATAAGAGGGTCTTCCAACATATTCAAACATTCATACACAACTTTTCCAACTATTAAGATTTTTGGGCATATTTTTACCTAAAGCTCAATGAGATTCTAATAATTATAAGCTTTTGTATTTTTAAACTGTTGTTTGACATTTAGCCGGAAATATGTTGGAAATCAAAATTCTGTATCAAGAAAACTAAGTATTTCTTCCCAGCTGAAATAATTTTATGTTAATCCACATCCTTGTATAAACAACAATTTTAATTACCAAACAGTTCAGGAGAATAATTGCAGTTAATCAAATAGAGGCTTGACCCCTGTTGTTTTCTCAAAAAAAAAAAAAAAAAGTTCAGGATATTTTTTTTGCCTCTTTTGGGTTGTGTTTTTCTTCAGGAGATGTTTTATTGTTTGAATCACAACAAAAAAAACCGTACTGTGTCTTTTTCTTTTGGTAGGGTTCAAATGCATCATTGGTTTTGTGCTCCAATCATGCTCTACATTCTTATTTTCATTTTCAAATTCCGAACAGTCGATCCGAACCGTTCACCATGATCTTTGTATTAAAATGGAGACCAAATTTTATATTTTTTGGAATTTTTTACTAATTTTTTAGGTACGTACAAAATCACTGTTTTCAGAAGATTCTGGACCATCCAAAACAGTGATTTTGTACCTATCTAAAAAAATAGTAAAAATTTCAAAATATATAAAATTTTGTCTCCAAGCACATTTTAATATGAAGATCATATTGAGCGGTTCGGATCAATTGTTCGAACTTTTAAAACGGAGAAAAATAGTGGAGCATGATTGCAGCACAAAACCAATGGAGCATTTTAACCCTACTTAGGGCGCTATTTTTAATATTAAAAAGTGGAAGAGTAAATAAGCATAAATAATTAGATAATCATAGGTAAGTCTCTTATCCGAAATCTTTTCTAATAAACCTTGGTTTATTAGAAAAGATTTCGGATAAGAGACTTATTTTTGTTGTTAATTTATAAGATAAAAACGTACATGTAAGAGCAGTTTTGCAACTTCATATAATGATTTCGTCCAATATCTCATTAGTTATAATCATTTCTTTGTATTCTTTAATTCTTGTGTAGATTCTTTTGCAGCTTTGCAACTCCCATTTGGCGTTACTTTGCTCTTTCAATATCCTTCTATCCATGAGAATTCAATGAATGGCGAAGTAAATTACATGAATGGTTAATTTTTGTGATTTGAATTTTCTAATAATGGTGAAATGAATTGCAAGAATGGTTAAATAATGTGATTTGCATGAATTGCATGATTTTTTTATTTTTACCAAAAAAGATGCATGTATTATTGGTGAAAGTGGAATGCTGTCCAAAGAGCATTTACTCTGACATGGTCACACGTTATATATAAATATCTCGAAAATACACGAGCGTACCGGCGCACACACAAAATACAAAGGAAAAGAGGAATGAATAGATGTTTATAAAAGAAAATACGATGGAATCAATTTTGTTTTGAGAGGAAACGATAATAAAATTTAATAGTTGAAGATATTGTTTAAACGAAAATATGAATATAGAAACTCACTGAAAACTAAAACAATAATTTATGAGTCCAAAAGCAGATTCTTTACTTGCATTTAGTGAGGGACAATAAACAATAGATGTTTGTTATCTTTTTAAGGAATTTCTTATAATTTTGCCTAAATAATAAAAATTAGTTCCGTTATTCTGGTTGTTGGAAAATATTTTATCCTATGAATATTTCATTTTTAAAAGATAACTATCAAAGTTAGTCATTATCTCTTATGTCTTCTAAATAATGTCTCTTGTTACTTTGTGTAACTTAATTCTTTTGGTTTAAGTAATAGAAACGGGCTCTAGCCTTTTATTCAAAAAAATTAATGTCTCTTGTTGGATACTTCATTCACTATCACTTTGTGCGGATACTCTCACAATCAATTGTCCTATATTGACTATTGGACATTTATTTTTTATATTTTATTTTCAAAATAAGGGATCACCAGAAGATTTTTTTCTCATTTAAACTGTTATTTCAAATTAAATTGTAGAAAAATAACTTTAAATTTGGTGACTGAAAAATAGTGTTCTCTATGACTCCATGTGAAAGTTCATGTGTTAGAAATTCAAATAAAGATTATTTTGAATGAAGATCTTAGGTTTATCGAGTAATGGCCTTTTTTTTCTCCCAAAAAAAACTATTACCGGTTTGCATTTAAAAGGAACTTGTTTCTACAAAAACTGTCAAATTGGAGCCCATTTCTAACGTCGACTAAGAAAGATTTAAAATGAGCCCAAGCTTTCATTTTGGGCCTTAATTTTATGTTTTCTTGAAGAATCTGTTAAAATTTTCAAGAGCCCATGCAAACAATGTGTGAACTAAAACGCACATTATGTGGATTTGAAGGCGTACTGATTGATCCTTGCCACAAGGCACGGCGCATGGTTGGGTTGATGTTCTTGGAGGAATGGTTTGAGATTGGAGTTGCACCATATTGAAACGATCGGACGGATCAGAATTTGCATTGGAACATACTGCACAATACGGGATCTGACTGCGGATTTGAAGAAGAATGTTATTGATAACTCTTATTACTTTCTACAAACAAAATATGACAATTTCCATCTTGTCAAAAAAAAATTGGTGCTGTTAATCAAGATATTGCTGTTAGTAGCAATCAAGATGCAATCATAAAGTTGCACTTCGATTTTTTTGACAAACACCAAAGAGTATCTCAATTACTTTTTATCAGTTCGATCACTGCACCACATGATTTTTTTTTATTCCAAAATAAAAGAAAAATTAAGGCTTTCATTTACAGAACCAATGAGACATTTTCTTGCACCAAATATATACTGTAAAAGATAAAATGAAGCGCTCAGTTGTCAATCCTTTGCATCCAGATAAAGCTTTTATGCTGGCACACAATTTTAGTTTAAACTCTCTATAGTTAGTGAAGAAAAGTAAGTACAAGTGATTCTGGCACACAATTGTGCATTAAAAACACTGCTCCTTTTCTTTCCTGAAGAATAACACTGCTCCTAAAAGGTGAACACTGTTACACAAAACAAAACCCGTAAAGCCAAAGATTACTACAACCCTAGTACTAATAATGCTGGATTCTCAGAAAATGTAAAACAAAGCAGGAAGAGTATTAAGCAGTAATAAGATAGGTGCATGCACTAGGATCATCTGAGACAGCGACTTCATCACCGTGAGAATGTTAGTGGATCATAATCTCCAAACCCTAGAGAGTTCTCATCCTCTACAACAAGCCAAGAGATGTTCATTAATTTAACAAATTGGATACCATTGGAAGGCACCTTGTTGAAATTAGAATTTAATTGTATGTTTTCTACATGATTAAGACTAAACAGCCTTTTCATTTATTTGTGAACCTAAGTTTGCACTACGGAATGGTATATGTTATATTAGTGGTACCTTAATAGACCCAATTGATTTGATAGTTCATATATTATATTACTGGTACCTAAATAAACCCAATTGATTTAATAATTCATGTATCATATTGCTGGTACTTAACTAGACCCAATTAATTAATAGTTCATACTTCTGATGCATAACCCTATTGACCTTATTATCCTTTGTGTATTAAAGGGCACCAGTTAACAAATTCTTACAGGTAATCTCTACCATGATTTACCATAACACCAACATATAATAATGTTAAATGATTAAAAACTCTGTATATCCTAGCATCACCAAAAGAAGCAAGTTCATGCTAAAGTACATGAAAGCGAAAAAGGGATATTAAACATACCATCAGAAGAGATGTTGCAATCATGCTGCGGGATCGGTACGTCCTTATACTGTGCAAGAGAGCACTGAAGGATGTACCTGAAAGCATTGGCATCAACGGGTAGTTGAAGCGGCCCATCAGTATTGAACCCATACGCTTCGTTAGACTTAGTTAGCATCACCTGGAACGGTGGCAGACTCAGGAATTTTATCGGCATCACAAACCTCGTCAACTCCTGTAACAATTATAGCAATGAAAATAATTAATAAAAAAAGAAAAATGCCTCGTACCAACTATACAAATGCACACAGGAAACCTCATATGTCATGCATAATCAATAATCTTAGATGTAGAAAAATTATGACATAAAAGGGGACACATGAAAATTTTCAAATTTTTTTTAGGTTATTGTACCTGATCGGGGAGGCCCACGAGAACACCAAAGTGCCCGCGTGGTATATCAGGGTACATAAAGGAATTATCGGATTCGGATTCATCTTCACTGGTGGAGTAGTCGTTGCCATTGTCATCAAAATAGACAGCTTTCACATACGGGACCAAGGTATCGGAGCTCGAACGAAAGATGGATTGCCTATCCGCCATATGCGTGTTCTGGCACTTGCGAAAGAAATCACAGATCTTGGCAACGGTGGTCGGTTTTACTGGTACACCCGGTACTGTCTTGCCATTTTTTGTGGGCTTCATGGTTTCCTCTCGGTTCCTCATTGCCATTTCTGTTCATGTTTTAAGGAATAAAGGCCAGGGTTCTTGTACCAAATTTTGGAATTTGCATATACAAACAATATAGAGATTTTGATGGACTTTTATATTCAGCCATTTCAAAGGTTAATTTTGAGAATGTCTAAAAAGAGAAAGGTTTTTCAATCAAAACCTCAATTGAAACTAATTTGCTCTCTGATTCAAGAAACAGAGAAGGTGGACTTTAGGTTTTTCTACATCAAGATTCAATCTTTCAAGCTAGATCCTAGAGGTACAAGAAAGGAAATACATGAAAGCGGATAGATAATAGGAGAACAATAAAAAATTGAAAATCCAAAATGAATGCTTAACAAACCGCACAAATTGTATAATTCAATCATACCTTAAACTATCAATAGAGCAATGGAGAGACAGAGAGAAGGTGACGATCAAGAGAGAGAGAGCTGTAGGCAGAGGAAGGGCTAACAAGGTGGCACCACTCTTTAACTAACCGTTTTTGCCAGATAAGACGAAAATACCCCTAGGTTTGGTTCATTCATTTTAGATTTTACAGGTGATTTCCGGTTCAGTTGGAGGGTAGAAGTGGAAATCTAAAACTTAGCCGCAGGAATTAGTTGTGCCTTCAAAGGAACTCTTCCAAACTTCTCGCCGCCAAAATTAGAATATTGTTATTGCTACCCAAAATTTTACACAGAATCTACAAGTGATACAATAAATCTGAAAGTGATTCACTCAAATTAATAAATTCCTTGTATTTTTCTAAAAACTTGTATCATTAATTTTAGAAATGATTCTGTTGATTTAATGTGAAAGAAAGAGGAGAAATGATTTTCCGTGGATTTCAGGTGTTTTGATTGTTTCTCTGCTGCACATGTTTAGCTTTTCAAAAATTAAAAAACTAGTGACACAATTGATTTGTGTAAACAATGTTACATAATTAACTCGCTATATTGAAAAATTAAATTAATCTGGATAAATTTCTTATGAATGATAATATTACAGGGAAAAAAATGTCGATTTCTATAATCAGAAACAAGAAACAAAATTAGTTTCTACGAGTTGTTTAAGAAATTATATATATCATCTATGTTTTGATTTTCTGTAGGCAGAAATGAGAAACAAAATTAGTTTCTATGAGTTACTCAAGAAATTATATATACAAATAAAATACATTATCAATTAGAGAACTATTTATCCACCTACATGTCATCTAAAAATAAAAAGTTAGCAACATACAAATAATTATATCACATGTTCGAATAATTAAACCCACCAGTGAGATACACACGAAATACGTGTAGAATCATCATTAGAACCATCATACTTGCTGACCATCGATGAACGGATTGGATTAACCAACCAAAGTTGGCCTCAGTCATTATATATTGAACAGAAGAGAAAGCTTATGTAACAGTAGGACGATAGTAAAAACTCATAGCAATAATAAAAAGTCATAGCAAAACCTGTAGCTACTTGTACTATAATACAAGTAAGTGTGATCCCCTAAACAATAAAATATATTGACATGAGGAGGCACACTATAAGTAATAAATTTTTTAACTTTTATTTAATGTCTAAAAAAAACCAATAATAAGCTACATAATATTATTGGATGCGTAACCAGTGCCAGAGAAAATCCAGAGTTGGGTCGTTGGTGAAATGATCTGCACGAAACACCCTGGAGATATTTAGCATATCTCTTTCCAAAATTCGTGTCAGAACACGAACGAAACAGCCATGCTGCTTGGTAAGCCCATTGGGCCGGCCCAAGGGCTTGTATCATAGCTCGAGCTTTGGCGTAGTTTTGGGTTAGCATAAAAGAGATACCATCTAATAGAAACAATAAAAAATTTAACTAACAATAGGCGTCGTTCCTGCCAACATTTCTTGCGGCAGCTTGATTTTGTTAACAATTTCATAAAAATTGTATATGCTCCGGATTTTAACGAAATGTACGGCCTTCACTTTTTTAGGTTGTGGCTTTGTCGGCAAATAATAATTCATAAACTTAAAAGAGGAAAAATTACAAAAAGAAAAAAAACTTTAAAATTTGGAGAGCTGGGGAATAAAAATTCTGAAATTTAGTTTACAATATAATGAAGATTCGTAAACAGACGATTTTTTTTTCTTTTGACAAAATTTGATCTTCATTATATTGTAGCAACATTAGAAAATTTTCTTAGAATTTTAAAGAAAATTGTTTTCTAAAGGCAAAATTTTTCTTCAAAATTTTAATGGTGAAAAAACAAATAAACATTTTAATTAGATTTGGTAGAGGTGCGCCAAGCCTATGCAATAGTGTAGCGCAAAGGCGACGCTTGAGGACCCCAGTAGCAAGCTATTGTGATGGACCCTCCCCATAAAAAATAAATTTAATATCGTTGTGAACACATGGTCCACATATCAGATATTAAACTGATAAGAACAGATACTACACTTGATCTTAGCCAAAAGGCCGAGAAAGGTATGAGTTTCATTGAAGCCGTGCCTCTGTTTTTACAGCAGCTCTGGAGATTTGGATAAGATAGGATTGCTAATGTGGGACTAACGGAGCGCTTTGCTCAATTGTAATTTGTAAAACAAACCGGTCGCACATTTGTTTCGTTTGTTGCATTTCGGAGATTACCTTCTAATGGACCGGGCTGTTACTGGACAAGAGGAGATGTCTTAAATATGGGCCGCCTACTTTAGTAAATTTGGAAACACGATAAATATTGAATATTCTGGCGTTGTTGTAAGGGTACCACTAGAAAAAAATACAGACATACAATGATCAATATAAATTTAATCTTTTAACTTTTTGTAGAAAAAAAAATATATAATACATTTCTAATTAACTTAAATGTCATAGGAAGCAAAAAAATATAACCATATTTTGCAACACGTCATTAGTTGGAAAGAATTGTAATATTTTTTCTAAATTACTTAAGATCCTCTCATAAAAAATAATCAGGGCAGTTTTTTTTATGTCTGGTATAGTTGAAGTAAAATACAAGCCTCATTTGCAACAACAAGCAAAATAGGTTGTTACAAAATCACTGTTTTTGGATGGTCCGGAATTTTCAGATCAAGTGATTTTCTACCTGTCTAAAAAAATAGTAAAAAATTTTGAAAAAAATGTAAAATTTGGTTTGCAAGTACATATTCATTTTATAATCATGTTGAACGGTTCGGATTAACCGTTAGAATTTTGAAAACTCAAATATTGAGCCGTAGCAAGAACCAAACCGTGCTATGCATAGTACCATAGCCTCACTCATTTCTATTTGTATCGTAGAAACCGATTTATTCTCTTTTCTGAATATTCCACGACATCTTTCTCGATGTATTACAAAACAGATTGTAATTTGCATTTGCTTAACCTCGGCAAAACATTCAACTTCGTTCAATAAACAAAAAAATTTAAAAATATATATTAATAATTTTTCTCATAATATAAACTCACATAACACTTATTTATCCAGCCCTCCTAGATTAATTTTCAGGTTCAATTAGATGTGCATGTGTGCCCAGCACTTAAGCAAGACGTGTTATGCAATGCTCTATTCTATAGTCCAACCCTCGAACACAACACACACGCACACGCAAGGACGCATGTTGTGTTCCAAGGCGTACAAGTCGTGTTGTGTTCGCATGTGCCGTGTTTTTTGTATTCATAGTCGCCGCGGACTGTTTTTTTAGTTCCATTTATGATTTTGTCTTAAAATTCAACGTTATTTAAATTGGTATCCTTATTATACCGGTAGCAATGTTCAACAAACATGTTCATAACGATCTGAAATTAACATTTTTTTATACCAAAAATTAAACATAGTAATAATGAAATTGCATGTCCCGAATTATAACTATATACTAATTCTCTTTTTTTCATCTTATTTGAAATAATTTGAAATAATTTGAAAATATATTGTCATTGTAAAATAAATTATTTTTAGTTATCCTTCCACTTTATTTTAATTTTTTGGGATGCCAACAAAAAGTGATAGAAAGTAGTGCGACCCCAATAATAAAACAAACCTAGTTAACAGGACGAATGCCTACTTCTCAAAAAAAAAAAAAAATCAATACTTATTATATCTCAGCATGAGGCAAATATTTACTTACCAATCAACATAAATAGTACATGGCAGTGACCACACTTCGGTCCCAATTTTAATATTCCAAACCTCCACCAAAATAAGCAAACACTATAGTACACTACATGCTACATTTTTCTAGAAACCGCATTAATTTTATTACACTGTCAAGCAAGATTAGCAATAGTACAAGAAATATAAATCTGGCATTAAATAATTTTTGCTCTGCTAATATCTCAAGAGGTTAATTAAGAAGAGAATAAATATTAATAGATGTTCTCACACTACCATAATTTTCTTTTCTTTTTTCTTTTTTTTTTAGTATAGTTGGAGGTCAAGCCACCCAACTATTTAATACCCTTGTTATTATAACAAAGGATTTCCCCTATGTGGATTTCGAACCCATGACCTCTCACATAGAGACCATGTGCCTTTGCCACTAGACCAAAGACTAGTTTTTACTACCACAATTTTCTTATGCTCTCTTTCTTCTATATTTCTGGCTTGATTCGTCGGACTGCAAATTTATCAGTTATTGGCATTAGTATTTTTGTTACAAACATTTTATTTTTATACTTGAAATGAGGTAGTTCAAACAAAAAAAGAGGTAAATAAATTATAAATAAACGAAATACAACAATATTTGATATGTTAACTATTTACTTGGTACTCTTTTAGGTAGGAATTAAAAAAAAAAAAAAAAAGCACAGCATGACTAGACATGTCATGGTATGGTACGGCTCCATCACGGCATGGCAGTATGGCACATATGCCGGTCACATACCAATTATATTCATGTGCCATGACCATCTTTTGAAAAAAATGACATAACACATGAACCGCCATGATCACAAACATGACACAACATGGTACGTGAACAAACATGCCTACCCATGACCTAAATCACATAAAATTTATGTTATTATTTATTTCAATAATAATTCAAATTTCGGACAACAAAATTGTTTTTCACACATAAATTGTATTCTTTATTTTACAAATTTTTAGGTAAAATAACCATAACCTGGGATACTATATTTTATGTACACTAACATATCATTTGCTAAGCTTTCTATCCTAACTTTATAAAATCTTGGCATTAATTAATTAATCATGTTCCAAGTTTTTATATTAAAAATGCTCACCACTTGTAACGCACCTTTCACAAATTCACCAAAAAAAAAAAAAAAAGTTGTTCTCAATTCTTATCCTTTGCAAATTAAATAATATCCACATGAAGTGAAAAAAGTGACTGATGAGATCCCTCAACAAACAACAACATGCTTTTCCATTTTAAATACAACTTGGGCATTTGCATCTCTAAAGCGCATGCTATTTACAAAATTTCCTGGGTATTATATTACCATTTTTAATTCCCAAGCGAATACAATCCCAGCTTTTTGGTTAACTTTGTTAAATAGAAAGCGACTAGTATAATTTACAACTAGTATGAATTAAATGACAAGTTGTTTATACACGTGCATATAAAACCTAACCTAGAGATGTCATACCCATCTTGTCTTTTGATAAATAATGGTGAAACTTATATAAAATTTCATCATTTTTCATGTGTATAATATATATGAAATATAAAAATACATCCTAGTTATCGAATTTTATAATTATAAATTATGACAATAAAACTCAATCCTTCCTTCCATAAAAAATGATGAATAAGTTGTAGATATACTAACTTGTCTTTTCATTTTTAAGAAAAAATACCAAAGAAAAATTAACTCACTCCAGAGAAGAACTCACTGGGATCTGGACCCCACCCCTCAGGTTTCACCAAATTAGGACCACTCCTTGAGACAGCGGAATGGGATGACGTGGAGCCATCCCATCCATTGAATCTCTTTTCAACTTTGGACGCACCAGATCCACTGTTACCATCAGATGAGAAAATATCCTCAAACAACCTCTGCAACTCGTCCAAGCTCTCTGGTCCATTTTCCTGTTACAATCCGATGGTCCAGATTTAATACTAATCATAATAATATTTTTTCAATAAAGGAAGGTAAACTTTAAGCAATGTGGTATGGTTGTCACTATTAGATGTACTAAGAGTTGGTTCGATTTTTAATTTTTGAACCTGAAAACCTTACTATTGAGGTCAACTTTTTTTTAATGATTGGACGATTTGATAATAGTTTTTGCCTTGAATCAAGTAAATTTTTTTACAGTCAAGAAAAAAATTGTCAGATATTTTATTTTGTATTAATTGCTTACACTAGATTTGGTCTGATTCATCATCTCAAACACCTCATCAAGGATTTCAGTTAGACCCTGAAAAAAGGGAAAAAATGTTAACAATTTGTTGCAATTATTCTTTTTCAAGAGTAGACATTTTTCCTACAAAATTTTATTAAAAGAAAAAAATAGTTCAATATTAGCGAGTGAGAGGGATAAAAATAGAGAAAAAAAAAATAAGAAAAGAGAAACACAAGCACATGAATTTATAAAATCTGACTTCTAGTTTTTGTTTTATTAAAATGATGAATACAATGGGAAGCACTCTGTAGAGAACTGTAGAAACAGAATGAAATATATTATTTTTCTACAGCACTCTGTAGAGAACTGTAGAAACAGAATAGAAACTGCGGTACCCAAGAGCAATAAATTGTGAAATATATTACAAGATACTAAACTTTTTAATAAAAAAAAAACCTATTTTTTAATGAAGAAAATTGTGAAACTAATTAAAAAGTACTAAATTTTTGTAAAGAAAAAAAATATAGTAAATTAAATAGGGGACTCAACAGTATTGCTGTCTTCATCGTCGCTGTCATGGACACCAACATCGTACAAGAATCTCTTGTTGGAGTCTGATAGCACTGCTCACCAAAAATGTAAAAGGAGAAGAAAAAAATATGACTTTATAAATTGACCCTAGTACTTGCCATTAAATGACATTGAAAAGGATTATTTATGGAAGGTACATGCATTTGCAATTTAAAAATAATGTTGCTTTAAAAAAAAACATTTGCTGTTATTCCACTGGCAGTATACGGCCTTTTACGGAAATGGTTATCATTTTCAGTCCATTTCCTCTCCATTTGAAACATAGACAGGAGACATCCCTCCATGTTTTTCATTACACCATGGACCTCTCCAACATTGGTGCAAATGCAGAGGAGGCAAAACCAAAATAAAAATGCCCAACACGGCAACATGGAGACTGACAAATAAAGGTAAGAATAATAAAACAAATCAAATTAATCTGGGTATTAAAAAAATAAAAAATGAAACCTGAGTAAGCTCCTTGAATTTTTTGAAACTTCTGGTTAGCTTGTTCCATGCAAATAGAGTTGCTGGAACTTGAGCACTTATCTGGATGCCATCTCTTCAATTACCAACAAAGGAAAGAAAACAAAAATTAACCAAGTATAATTAACACCTCATTTAATTTATATATAATAAAAAAAATGGAGAGAATAAAAAAATATAAGAGAAAAATGTTTATTATGTTTATACCATGGCGAGTCCCTTATAGGCGAACCTCAGTTCTTCACTGGAGCAATCTTTATTGACACCTAAAATGTTGTATAAATCACCTGTTCTCTGTCCTGCCATTATTTTTTTCTTTAATGAAATAAGAGAGATGAAAAGAGAGAAGAGGTGAAACACTTCCTGGAAGACTCCAGAATCCAGTGAGGTTTCTGTGTTGTGTTTTATAGATGTTTACATGGAATAGTTCATTTTAGCCCTTCAAAAGAAGAATATCATGATAAGGACGCTTTTGAACAACATTAACTCTTCTTTACAATTTGTTCTTTTTTTTTAAATATAAATATTTTTTTAGTATTGTCTTTTTTTTTTTGTTTCGATTCATTTATTTGACATGTTTCTATTCTAGGTGATAATAAATAGATCAACCTCAAACATTCTAAGCTATTTCAGGTCATCAAGTATTATAATCGTCGAAACAATCATTGATTGTTATCAAATAATTTAATCGTATAGTTAAAATTATTTAGCTTTTTGTTAATAAATACCCATCAATAAATGAGTATACCTAATTCAATGATGAAATTAATTAATTTATTGTGTGATCATTTATCAAAAAATACATATAACTTCTATGTTGTGTTATGTCGCATAGTATTTATCTAAATTTAAATTTTAAATTATTTTTCTAATATGTATTTTTTTAGAGTATGGTTAAAATGTATCAAACACGATCAACAACTAAATTAAAAAAAATACGGAGACAATGAACTTCCTTGTCTCAAACTATTTGCAATGATATATAAGTCTCACTTATATGATAACACAAATGGATTCAAATACCTTATATTTTATATCTTTGTTTTCAAAGTTCAAAATGTCGATTGTAATTGTTGTTCAATATAATATCCATATTAAAATATATTTGGAGATCAAATTTTATATATTTTTAAAATATTTCACAAAATCACTATTTTTGGAAGGTTTAGAAACAACAATTTTGTACCTATTTACAAAATTGTAAAAAAATTCAAAAAAAATATAAAATTTGATCTATAAGTCTATTTTAATACGAGGATGGATCAAGTTACAACAAAGTTACAACAACCATTTCTTTTTATTTTCAAAATTCAAATTGTCGATTCAAACCGTTCAACATGATCTCCACAATAAAATGTGTTTGCAGATCAAATTTACATTTTTTTTTGAATTTTTCTACTATTTATTAAGTATTTTACAAAAAATAGTCATATTCAGACCGTTGAATTTTGTACCCATCTTAATAAATAGTAAAAAATTCAAAAAAATGTAAATTTGATCTGCAAGCACATTTTATTTAGATAATCATGTTGAACGGTTTGGATTGACGATTTGGAGTTTGAAAATGAATGATTGTTGTAACTTTGTTGTAACTTAATTCCTCCTCTTTTAATATATATATATATATCATGCTGTACGGTTTAGATTAACATTTTGATTTTAAAAATAGAAATATAAAATACGAGACGCGATGGGACATGAAAGACATATTTGGCATCCTCGTGATTTCGTTATTTACATCTTATGAAAACTTGAAGATCAGGTCGGCCGTACAAATTGGGACTTGGAATCGATCCGGTACAATGAACCTATGAAATTAATTTTATTTGGTCGGGTGTCAAACAAACATTACGGTCCATGGATCTGTTTGAGAATGCTGCTTGGGCTTTATCGGATCTTCTGTGGCAATAGCTTTATCTCCAATTCATATGCAAGATGATCTCAATGTGTTGAAACATTTTTCCGAATAATTTCATAGTGTGCTATTTTACTTTAATTTACATTTTTACAGTTGAATATCCACCTTGACATACTTAGATTGTGTAGATTAATATGAATCCATATAATAAATGGTTAAAAATTTAGTAAGTTAATTATTAATAGGTAAAAGCCTGAAATTCCCTTGTTTATAAAATCTTTATCATCTATAGAAAACAATTGTTCTTGGACAACAATCAAAGTAATATTTGTGAATTTTTTTCTGGAAACATATATATGAACAACTATTTTGGTATTATAACATTGATAACCAATAAATGATTTTTAAATTGAAAAACTAAAATCATAAATTTATTAAAATTATTGTTTACATAGGTATATTAAATTATGTATAAGTATTAACACCTTTGCTCCAGCTCTGTTTTCAGCTCTGTATATTAAATTATTGTTCACAAGTTCCGGGCCATATTATTATTCATTAAAGTTTAAATCTAAGATCTCTTAGAAGTCAAACTAATATTTTACCGCTTAAATTATTAGTTGGTTTCTATATAGATGATTCATTGATTTTTAAATTAAATCAAATTTAATTGAACTAGCCATCTACAATATATTGTGTACTATGACATAAACAAAATATATATATATATATAGAGAGAGAGTTGGACTACGGTGCTTCGCGAAGTAAAGTGAGTGTTTTATTTCACACTCATATTTTGCAATTTCAAAGTTTAAAATATCAATCCGAACCGTACAAATTGCTCTCCATATTAAATTGTGCTTGGAGACCAAATTTTACATTTTTTGGAAATTTTTTACTATTTCTTTAGAATTTTTTAAAATTATTGTTTTTTATGGTCCAGGATTTTTTGAAAAACAGTGATTTTCAAAAATTCTAAAAATATAATAAACAATTTCAAAAAAATGTAAAATATGGTCTCCAAGCACAATGTAATATGGAGATCAACTTGAACGATTCGGATCGACATTTTAAAGTTTCAAATTTAAGATGTAAACGTGAAGTAAAACACTCGTTTTACTTCGCGAAGTACCATAGCCCAACTCTCTCTCTCTCTCTCTCTCTCTCTCAAACTGATCTTTTACTGCTTAAATTATTAGTTGGATTCTAAATAGATGATTCATTGATTTTTAAATTAAATCAAATTTAATTGAACTAGCCATCTACAATATATTTTTTTATACTAAAGTGTGTACTATGACACATGCAGGAGGCACATGCAACCGTCACACTATATCAATATAGTATGTGTTGTTACTTGTTACTTGTTACACTGAACCGGATATTTATGGTAGCAAGCAACTAGCAAGCAGTCTAGCAGCTTCCCCCAAGCTGGCAAATTGCTGTCCTGTGCTTTTGTGTGCAACTTGCAAGTGAACCACTCAACATATGTACCTTTGAAATTGGACTGATTGAGATTGAATTAGAAAAAAAAAAAATTAAAGGCTGAAATTATATTTTTATTTTAAATACAGCTACTTAATTATTTTTAAAATAATTATTGACGAAACAAGAACCAACCTTTGATCTAGTGGTGAAAATAATATTTGATGTATTGGAGGTTGCAGGTTTGAAATTCAAATGAAAGAAAAATAATTGGTTGTCGAAACACTTTTCTATTACCTGAATGATAAAAAATTAACTTGGCAAAATACTGGTCACATAAACTCTGCTGATATTACAAAATCTCTTATAAATTTATAAAACATAATTTTTATTTTGACAAAAGGCTTGATAAAATAAAATAAATAAATTAACTTTAGTAATCTCTCATTCTTTTTTTCTTTGTTTTTGTTCTTTGTTTAGACTAATTGAGGCAAACTTAATTTCACTTATAACTAATTTCACACCACAAGCTTGCCTTTTTATTTTTTATTTTAATTTATAATTAATTTGAGATATATTCGGAACTAATAAGGCATGTTTGGACAAGTTATAGCTTTTTGGTAGCATGCCATGACACACCAGTATTGACCAAAATATCTCTTTTAGAATTAATTACCTCTTGAAAGTGATTTGCCATTCATTTTCAGGACCACTTTTGCCTTTAAAACCTGGCACTTTACCCAATATTTAGATGACGAAAATAACTTAGAGAAGAGCCCAAAAATACAATTCTATATTATACAAAGTATCCAATATTAACGATAAAAATAATCAA
This sequence comes from Carex parvula, assembly GCA_025461045.1. Taxonomy (NCBI): domain Eukaryota; kingdom Viridiplantae; phylum Streptophyta; class Magnoliopsida; order Poales; family Cyperaceae; genus Carex; species Carex parvula. The sequence goes on along the minus strand of JAJGRW010000135.1, from coordinate 250,708 downwards.
TGGTATAAACATAATCTATATTATTCATATATCATATTTATAAAATATATATTATTCATAAATCACATTAATTATAAAATTCGATATATATTTCACTCTATATATTTAACATTAATGACTTTAATACAACAACAAATAATTCTTAAATTGCATACAAAATCTCATTATTAGACCATCTATATATTTAATAACATATTTATAAATTTTAATCTATAATTTTTAATTGTGTTTGAATTTTCTTAAAATTTTATTATTAATAAATTAAATAATCTATATCAAATGTTCCTTGTAAAAGAAAAAAAAAACTAAAAGACATGTTCAGTATAATAGTCTGAAACTGAACTCCCTTAACACAACAATTTAACAATTTACTTAACTCGGTAACATCCTAAATAGGAAAGCAGGGGAGGTTCATTTAGACAGTTTGGTTCAATGTCCGGTCGGAACATTTGATTCGCAAGAATCTTAAAGATATGCACGAGTAGAAACAGCCGTAGCTTCCCGAAGAAATAATAAAAGTATCAAATCGAGGAAACGCTATTGGACGCGCAGTCCGGTCACGCAATGAGCAAGTGCCGTATCGCGAAGCTATTGGCTAACGGCAGCAGCCGTGGGCTGTATTCACGTGACCAGAGCTGCTCATTTTCGGATTGTCTGTGACGCGATTTCCTGTTTAGAAAATAACGCAAGTCATGTTGACTCATCCCAGCAATTTTCTTTTTCTTTTTTTTTTAAAGTAAAATTGGAGATCAAGCACCCAACTATTTAATAACATTGTTATTATAACAAATTATTTCTCCTATTTAGATTTCGAACTCATGATCTCACATAGAGATTATGTGTCTTTGCCATTAGACCAAATTCTAGTTCTTACTACCACAATTTTCTTATGCTCTCTTTCTTCTATATTTCTGGCTTGATTCGTCAGACTGAAAATTTATTCAGTTATTGGCATTAGTGTTTTTACAAACATTTTATTTTTATACTTGAAATGAAGTAGTTCAAACAAAAAAACAGAGGTAAATAAATTATAAATAAACGAAATTCAACAATATTTGATATGTAACCATTTACTTGGTCTACACTCTTTTAGGTAGGAATGTAAAAAAAAAAAAACACGACATGACTAGACATGTCATGATATGGTACGGTTCCATCACAGCATGGCAGTATGACACGTATGTCGGTCACGTACCATGTCTATTTATGTGCCATGACTACTTTTAAAAAAAAATGACAACACGTGACCGCCATGGTCACAAACATGACACAACATGGTATGTGAACAAACATGCGTACCCATGACCTAAATCACATAAAATTTATGTTATTATTTATTTCAATAATAATTCAAATTTCCGACAACAAAATTATTTTTCACACATAAATTGTATTCTTTATTTTACAAATTTTTAGGTAAAATAACCATAACTTGGGATACTATATTTTATGTACACTAACATATCATTTGCTCAGCTTTCTATCCTAACTTTATAAAATCTTGGCATTAATTAATTAATCATGTTCCAAGTTTTTATATTAAAAATGCTCACCACTTGTAACGCACCTTTCACAAATTCACAAAAAAAAAAAAAAGTTGTTCTCAATTCTTATCCTTTGCAAATTAAATAATATCCACATGAAGTGAAAAAAGTGACTGATGAGATCCCTCAACAAACAACAATATGCTTTTCCATTTAAAATACAACTTGGGCATTTGCATCTCTAATTTGCATCTCTAAAGCGCATGCTATTTACAAAATTTCCTGGGTATTATATTACCAATTTTAATTCCCAAGCGAATAGAATCCCAGCTTTTTTGTTAACTTTGTTAAATAGAATGCAACTAGTATAATTTACAACTAGTATGAATTAATGACAAGTTGTTTATACACGTGCATATAAAACCTAACCTAGAGATGTCATATCTAACATGTATACAGTTTGTGCATTTTCATAAAGGTTTGAATTGATTAATAACGATTTTACTTAATATTCTGATATTACTTTTTAAATTGAGGCCCAAAAAAATAAAAATGTATAGAATAGTTATGTATAAACTTCCATGCAATTTGAATTTCATTTGATATTTGATCAATTGCCCATTAAATAACGTCAATTGTAAGTTTCAAATTATTTGATAAATAATGGTGAAACTTATATAAAATTTCATCATTTTTCATGTGTATAATATATATGAAATATAAAAATACATCCTAGTTATCGAATTTTATAATTATAAATTATGACAATAAAACTCAATCCTTCCTTCCATAAAAAATGATGAATAAGTTGTAGATATACTAACTTGTCTTTTCATTTTTAAGAAAAAATACCAAAGAAAATTAACTCACTCCAGAGAAGAACTCGCCGGGATCTGGACCCCACCTCTCAGGTTTCACCAAATTAGGATCACTCCTTGAGACAGCGGAATGGGATGACGTGGAGCCATCCCATCCATTGAATCTCTTTTCAACTTTGGACGCACCAGATCCACTGTTACCATCAGATGAGAAAATATCCTCAAACAACCTCTGCAACTCGTCCAAGCTCTCCGGTCCATTTTCCTGTTACAAGCCGATGGTCCAGATTTAATAATAATAATAATAATAATATTTTTTTTTTAATGATTGGGACAATTTGATAATAGTTTTTGCCTTGAATCAAGTAAATTTTTTTACAGTCAAGAAAAAAATTGTCAGATATTTTATTTTGTATTAATTGCTTACACTAGATTTGGTCTGATTCATCATCTCAAACACCTCATCAAGGATTTCAGTTAGACCCTGAAAAAAGGGAAAAAGTGTTAACAATTTGTTGCAATTATTCTTTTCAAGAGTAGACATTTTTCCTACAAAAATTTTATTAAAAGAAAAAAAATAGTTCAATATTAGCGAGTGAGAGGGATAAAAATAGAGAAAAAAAAATAAGAAAAGAGAAACACAAGCACATGAATTTATAAAATCTGACTTCTAGTTTTTGTTTTATTAAAATGATGAATACAATGGGAAGCACTCTGTAGAGAACTGTAGAAACAGAATGAAATATATTATTTTTCTACAGCACTCTGTAGAGAACTGTAGAAACAGAATAGAAACTGCGGTACCCAAGAGCAATAAATTGTGAAATATATTACAAGATACTAAACTTTTTAATAAAAAAAAACCTATTTTTTAAGGAAGAAAATTCTGAAACTAATTAAAAAGTACTAAATTTTTGTAAAGAAAAAAAATATAGTAAATTAAATAGGGGACTCAACAGTATTGCTGTCTTCATCGTCGCTGTCATAGACACCAACATCGTACAAGAATCTCTTGTTGGAGTCTGATAGCACTGCTCACCAAAAATGTAAAAGGAGAAGAAAAAAATATGACTTTATAAATTGACCCTAGTACTTGCCATTAAATGACATTGAAAAGGATTATTTATGGAAGGTACATGCATTTGCAATTTAAAAATAATGTTGCTTTAAAAAAAAACATTTGCTGTTATTCCACTGGCAGTATACGGCCTTTTACGGAAATGGTTATCATTTTCAGTCCATTTCCTCTCCATTTAAAACATAGACAGGAGACATCCCTCCATGTTTTTCATGACACCATGGACCTCTCCAACATTGGTGCAAATGCAGAGGAGGCAAAACCAAAATAAAAATGCCCAACACGGCAACATGGAGTGATAAATAAAGGTGAGAATAATAAAACAAATCAAATTAATCTGGGTATTAAAAAAGTAAAAAATGAAACCTGAGTATGCTCCTTGAATTTTTTGAAACTTCTGGTTTGCTTGTTCCATGCAAATGGAGTTGCTGGAACTTGAGCACTTATCTGGATGCCATCTCTTCAGTTACCAACAAAGGAAAGAAAACAAAAATTAACCAAGTATAATTAACACCTCATTTAATCTATATATAATAAGAAAATATAAGAGAAAAATGTTATTATGTCTATACCATGGCGAGTCTCTTATAGGCGAACCTCAGTTCTTCACTGGAGCAATCTTTATTGACACCTAAAATGTTGTATAAATCACCTGTTCTCTGTCCTGCCATTATTTTTTTCTTTAATGAAATAAGAGAGATGAAAAGAGAGAAGAGGTGAAACACTTCCTGGAAGACTCCAGAATCCAGTGAGGTTTCTGTGTTGTGTTTTATAGATGTTTACATGGAATAGTTCATTTTAGCCCTTCAAAAGAAGAATATCAGGACAAGGATGCTTTTGAACAACATTAACTCTTCTTTACAATTTGTTCTTTTTTTTTTTAAATATAAATATTTTTTAGTATTGTTTTTTTTTTTTTTCGATTCATTTATTTGACATGTTTCTATTATAGGTGATAATAAATAGATCAACCTCAAACATTCTAAGCTAATTCAGGTCATCAAGTATTATAATCGTCGAAACAATCATTGATTATTATCAAATAATTTAATCGTATAGTTAAAAAATTTTAGCCTTTTGTTAATAAATACCCATCAATAAATGAATATACCTAATTCAATGTATGAAATTAATTAGTTTATTGTGTGATCATTTATCAAAAAATATATATAACTTCTATGTTGTGTTATGTGGCATAGTATTTATCTAAATTTAAAATTTAAATTATTTTTCTAATATGTATTTTTTTAGAGTATGGTTAAAATGTATCATTGGTTTTGTGCTCCAACATCGTTATCTCTATTTTTAAAGTTTAAACAGTCGATCTGAACCGCTCAATATGATCTTCATGTTAAAATGTGCTTGGATATAAAACTTTATAATTTTTTGAACTTTTTTGCTATTTTTCAGATAGATACAAAATCACTGTTTTTTATGACACTATGGACCTCTACCTTTATCAATTATGAAACACGATCAACAACTAAATTAAAAAAAATACGGAGACAATGAACTTCCTTGTCTCAAACTATTTGCAATGATATATAATGTCTCACTTATATGATAACACAAATGGATTCAAATACCTTATATTTTATATCTTTGTTTTCAAAGTTCAAAATGTCGATTGTAATTGTTGTTCAATATAATATCCATATTAAAATATATTTGGAGATCAAATTTTATATATTTTTAAAATATTTCACAAAATCACTATTTTTGGAAGGTTTAGAAACAACAATTTTGTACCTATTTACAAAATTGTAAAAAAATTTGAAAAAAATATAAAATTTGATCTATAAGTCTATTTTAATATGAGGATGGATCAAGTTACAACAAATTTGAGTTACAACAACCGTTTCTTTTTATTTTCAAAATTCAAATCGTCGATCCAAACCGTTCAACATGATCTCCACAATAAAATGTGTTTGCAGATCAAATTTTACATTTTTTTTGAATTTTTCTACTATTTATTAAGTATTTTACAAAAAATAGTCATATTCAGACTGTTGAATTTTGTACCCATCTTAATAAATAGTAAAAAATTCAAAAAAATGTAAATTTGATCTGCAAGCACATTTTATTTAGATAATCATGTTGAACGGTTTGGATTGACGATTTGGAGTTTGAAAATGAATGATTGTTGTAACTTTGTTGTAACTTAATATCTCCTCTTTTAATATATATGTATATCATGCTGTACGGTTTGGATTAACATTTTGATTTTAAAAATAAAAATATAAAATACGAGACACGATGGGACATGAAAGACATATTTGGCATCCTCGTGATTTCGTTATTTACATCTTATGAAAACTTGAAGATCAGGTCGGCCGTACAAATTGGGACTTGGAATCGATCCGGTACAATGAACCTATGAAATTAATTTTATTTGGTCGGGTGTCAAACAAACATTACGGTCCATGGATCTGTTTGAGAATGCTGCTTGGGCTTTATCGGATCTTCTGTGGCAATAGCTTTATCTCCAATTCATATGCAAGATGATCTCAATGTGTTGAAACATTTTTCCGAATAATTTCATAGTGTGCTATTTTACTTTAATTTACATTTTTACAGTTGAATATCCACCTTGACATACTTAGATTGTGTAGATTAATATGAATCCATATAATAAATGGTTAAAAATTTAGTAAGTTAATTATTAATAGGTAACAGCCTGAAATTCTCTTGTTTATAAAATCTTTATCATCTATAGAAAACAATTGTTCTTGGACAACAATCAAAGCAATATATGTGAATTTTTTTCTGGAAACATATATATGAACAACTATTTTGGTATTATAACATTGATAACCAATAAATGATTTTTAAATTGAAAAACTAAAATCATAAATTTATTAAAATTATTGTTTACATAGGTATATTAAATTATGTATAGGTATTAACACCTTTGCTCCAGCTCTGTTTTCAGCTCTGTATATTAAATTATTGTTCACAAGTTCCGGGCCATATTATTATTCATTAAAGTTTAAATCTAAGATCTCTTAGAAGTCAAACTAATCTTTTACCGCTTAAATTATTAGTTGGATTCTATATAGATGATTCATTGATTTTTAAATTAAATCAAATTGAATTGAACTAGCCATCTACAATATATTGTGTACTATGACAGCATAAACAAAATATATATATATATATAGAGAGAGAGAGAGTTGGACTACGGTGCTTCGCGAAGTAAAGTGAGTGTTTTATTTCACACTCATATTTTGCGATTTCAAAGTTTAAATATCAATCCGAACCGTACAAATTGATCTCCATATTAAATTGTGCTTGGAGACCAAATTTACATTTTTTGGAAATTTTTTACTATTTCTTTAGAATTTTTAAAAATTATTGTTTTTGATGGTCCAGGATTTTTTAAAAAACAGTGATTTTCAAAAATTCTAAAAATATAATAAACAATTTCAAAAAAATGTAAAATTTGGTCTCCAAGCACAATGTAATATGGAGATCAACTTGAACGATTTGGATCGACATTTTAAAGTTTCATATTTAAGATATAGACGTGAAGCAAAACACTCGTTTTACTTCGCGAAGTACCGTAGCCCAACTCTCTCTCTATATATATATATATATTGTGTGGGGAATAAGGAGGGAGCAAGAGGCACACGCAACCGTCACACTATATCAATATAGTATGTGTTGTTACTTGTTACTTGTTACATTGAACCGGATATTTATGGTAGCAAGCAACTAGCAAGCAGTCCAGCAGCTTCCCCCAAGCTGGCAAATTGCTGTCCTGTGCTTTTGTGTGCAACTTGCAAGTGAACCACTCAACATATGTACCTTTGAAATTGGATTGATTGAGATTGAATTAGAAAAAAAAAATTAAAGGCAGAAATTATATTTTTATTTTAAATATAGCTACTTAATTATTCTTAAAACAATTATTAGCGAAACAAGAACCAACTTTTAATCTAGTGGTAAAAATAATATTTGATGTATTGGAGGTTGCAGGTTTGAAATTCAAATGAAAGAAAAATAATTGGTTGTCGAAACACTTTTCTATTACCTGAATGATAAAAAATTAACTTGGCAAAATACTGGTCACATAAACTCTGCTGAAATTACAAAATCTCTTATAAATTTATAAAACATAATTTTTATTTTGACAAAAGGCTTGATAAAATAAAATAAATAAATTAACTTTAGTAATCTCTCATTCTTTTTTTCTTTATTTTTGTTCTTTGTTTAGACTAATTGAGGCAAACTTAATTTCACTTATAACTAATTTCACACCACAAGCTTGCCTTTTTATTTTTTATTTTAATTTATAATTAATTTGAGATATATTCGGAACTAATAAGGCATGTTTGGACAAGTTATAACTTTTTGGTAGCATGCCATGACACCCCAGTATTGACCAAAATATCTCTTTTAGAATTAATTACCTCTTGAAAGTGATTTGCCATTCATTTTCAGGACCACTTTTGCCTTTAAAACCTGGCATTTTACACAATATTTAGATGACAAAAAGAACTTAGAGAAGAGCCCAAAAATACAATTCTATATTATACAAAGTACCCAATACTAACGATAAAAATAATCAATGGTATAAACATAATCTATATTATTCATATATCATATTTATAAAATACATATATTCATAAATCACATTAATTATAAAATTCGGTATATATTTCACTCTACCTCAAGTAACTTAAAATTTCAACGATCTAACATTAATGACTTTAATACAACAACAAATAATTCTTAAATTGCATACAAAATCTCATTATTAGACCATCTATATATTTAATAACATATCTATAATTTATAATTATGTTTGAATTTTCTTAAAATTTATTATTAAAATTAATTAATTAATCTATATCAAATGTTCCTTGTAAAAAAAAAAACTAAAAGACATGTTCAGTATAATGGACAGATATCCTCTCAGGTATCTGATTCAAGCAAATTGTAACGGTCGGCCCAAATTAATTCCATCTGGACCGAACTTAATCTGGTGCCTGTTAAAATTGTAGGGGTCTATTTTGAGATTCGTGTCATGTTAAATGGCCGTCCGATCGTAATTAAGTAACTTGTGGTGATGTGAATTCGGAAAGTAGGGGAGGCTCATTGGATATTAGATAGTTTGGTTCAATGTCCGGTCGGAACTGTCCGGTGGCATTGAGATCCAAATGCATTTGATTCGCAAGAATCTTAAAGATATGCACGAGTAGAAACAGCCGTAGCTTCCCGAAGAAATAATAAAAGTATCAAATCGAGGAAACGCTATTGGACGCGCAGTCCGGTCACGCAACGAGCAGGTGACGTATCGCGAACCATTGGCTAACGGCAGCAGCCGTGAGCTGTATCCACGTGACCAGAGCTGCTCATTTTTCGGATTGTCTGTGTCGCGATTTCCTGTTTAGAAAATAACGCAAGTCATGTTGACTCATTCCAGCAATGTTTGTCCACACAGCTTACATTACGTACAAAACTGTCAGACGAAGAAAAACTAAGAAAGATTGAATAAAAAAATTTTGCTCGGCCATCCCGGTTCTGAAATTTCATAACGACAAAATATAATTTCACATTTTTTTTTTCATTCTCAAGAAAAAAGCATATTAGAGATTTTAGTGATTTGTTTACAATTTTTTCTGAAAATTCAATTGCATCTATCTCCACAGGATCAATTGCTTGCTTTGGTTGAGCTGACATCCTCATGCTGAGTAGAAGAAAAAACACCGAATTTTTTTTACCATATTTGAAAAATAAAGTTAAACCCAATAACCACAGTTTTTGAAAATTTTCAAAATTAGAGCCCGTTCGGCAACGACACTGTTGCCGTGGGAAAAAAAATTACCTCTTAAGTGAATTATTTTTTCCCACGGTGAACAGTAAAAAGTAGTGCAAAATTTTTGATTCCCATTCCCATTTCTATTCCTAGCAGGCTGCCGAACGGGCCCTTACTGGGTCCTCAGGTTACACGCAACTAGAGATGTCAAAAAAGCTCGTAGTTCGTGATTCGATTGACTTCGATTTGAAAAGAAATTCGCAATTAACTTGTTCGATTGAAGTTCGTTCTGAAACAAATCAAACCAGTTCAGTTCGAATCTTATTCAAACTCAAACTCAAACTGAGTATAGTTCGTTCGAAATTGGTTCGCAAACTATTTAGGTTCGAATCTCAAATTAACATGTACCGTTCAAATTAGAGCAACGCCAGTGGCTCAATACAAAATCAATGTTTTTAATAGATTTTCAATTATCTCTATTCTTAATCAGTTTCATATTGACTGATCTTGTGAAAAAAAGAGATCCACCTATATATTTTCCATTATTGAAACAAGTTTACAATCTTTCACCTTTTCATATAAGGATAATAATAACATGCACTAAACTTTTAAGGTGCATTCCACTTGAACGTATACTTAATTACTAAAAATTAAAGTTGAGATTTTTTTTTTTTATTATTCTAAAAAACACTATTTTGTCAGTTTACTTATTTGAAATTTTATGCATTATTGGAAATGACTTCTATTGCCTTCCAAGAATTATGTGCACTAGAGCTCGGACTCTGATTTTTTTTAAATACCCTTAAAAAGTGAAAAAATAATGAATCTACTCTTGGTTTCAAATATTTCGAAAAATATCCTGACAGTGGGGCGGTTTGTTATAATTTTTTTTAGAGATGTTTAGTGTGTATAGAATGAATGTTTTAAATTAGACACTAACCGTAATTTGGTCTCATTGCTTTTATAATTTTTTTTTCTTTTTTTCTCTCTTTTTGGATACTCATATTCTTTGATTTTGTAAATAGAATATATGACAAATAAAAAAAAAAATATATATATATATATAAAACTAGAGCTGAACCTTAGATATTGTATAGAACTCATACCAAGAAAATATACTCTTATTCTCTTCCATAAAATATTGGCAATTTTTTTTTAAGCCATTTTGTATCATCTTTCATAAATAATAAAAAATAGTAAAAATTGGTATTCTACAAGCTTACTGAGCTATGATAGACCAAAATAGTAGTACTACTTTTAAAGATTTATAAACCTTAATTTCTACTTACGTTCAGATCACAAACGCATGATCCAACCGTATAGTATGATTGGAGTATTTATAGCCTTATATGCCTCCACCTATCTGCACCCCTACTTCAATGGAATTCGGATCTCCAAAAGTAACTCAAATTTTGAGTTTGAATCCGGACCGTCTGATCAGAATCCGCATGAATATTAAAGGACCCCGTAAATTTCAACCTGATCCGGATTGACCCGAATTCTGATCAACGGTCCGTATCAAAATTCAAAATTTGTGTTACTTTCGGGAATTTGGACCTGCTTCAATGTTTTTCTGGTATATTGCTGATACTGATCTCCTCCAGCACCTATGAACCTGGGAACAAATCTAAATTTCATGGTATAATCTCAAGTGTCAGTTTCTTCCATTATTCCCCTAAAGCATTGATTTGGAAACATTTGATTTAACATCATTTTTATTGATAGCATATTTACAAGAGGTGATTGAACAGTGATAATTGATTTTTGAGTTCTGTTGAATCATGCTAGATTATGCTTTTAATTAGTATGATTTTTTGTATTATGGATTACGGCTTGTTGTATTACTTAAACCATAGAGTCTCAAAGGAAGATTTTGGAATTTTATATTTGTGAGGTATCTAATTAATTCAGTCTTGGTCTCTTATTAATTATTTTCTGAATGTTTTGATTACCTATGATTATCTAATTATTTATGCTTATTTACACTTCCACTTTTTAATATCAAAAATAGTGCCCAAAAAGAAAAAGACCACAGTACGGTTTTTTTTGTTGCGATTCAAACAGTAAAACATCTCCTGAAGAAAAACACAACCCAAAAGAGGCAAAAAATTATCCTGAACTGTTTTTTTTTTTTTTTTTTGGAGAAAACAACAGGGGTCAAGCCCCTATTTCATTAACTGCAAATCTAAATTTGAACAGTTGGGAATAACAGATTCCTTTTATTCTTTTGGAATAACAGCATATTTATTTCCGCTTATACTTAGATATAGGCATTGCCTTAAGTTTTCTGTTCTTTTCCAAAATAAGTTAGCTAAAAAAAACCTCCAAAGACTTTGCTATTTTGCATGCAAGCGCCGCTAAAAACCTCCAACTATTCTAAGTGTATTTTGATCCTTCACCTGTCTAAGAATAGTACAAGTACATTTATCTTTAATTTTTTTTTTCTTATCTCAGGATATATTTAAATTAAAATGGTGGAAATAAACTAAAATTGTAAAATCCTATCAAGATCACCTCAGGAGAAGACAGCATGCTCTAGCTCCCCAATTACAAATCAACAAAGAAACTTTAAAGAGCCATTTAATAATCTCGCCTTTTTTTTTCTAATACTAACTCCAAATCCAACCTAAAAAGGAGGAAGCATGGAGAGGCCAAACCTAGAGTGTAGGATGTATGAGTCGAAATACCCGGAACAAAACACAGTAGTCATGGTTCATACAAGCGGCGTTTCCGAGATTGGCACATCTGTGTCGCTGTTAGAGTACAACAATATTGAGGGGTTGATTTTCTTTAATGATAATAACACCAACTGTCCCCACCGCAATCGCTCCTTGACCTCCTTCATCAAATGCTACTTTGCACAAACACCCGTTTTCCAGGCCGAACCGATGGAGCCTGCCTATGTCCTTCGTGTCCAAAGGTTAGCGCATTTTAACTACATTTTTTAAGTTGAACGGGCAACTCTGCTTTCTTGACAGATAATTTGATCGCACGACATCATGGTTGCATGTAGCATCTCTGTATATCAGAGAATTGTCAAAAGCTAAGGATGAGAATATTTAAAAATTGCAGCAGTTCAGTGTACAATTTTTTGTGCTGCAACACGACCTTGAGAAACTTCAACATCCAACAAATATTTTGTGAACAATTTCTTTTATGTTTTACCATTACTTAATAATTGGAGACTTCTTAAAATTATAGTTTACCATTTTGTGCCAGACCCTACCATGAATTATCCAAGTACTACAACATTAAAATAACTTTAAAATTAACTAATAAAAAAATTAGATAATATATGCAAGAAAAATAACTCTGCAATGCATAGGCTTTAACAACAAGAACATTGAATTATTATACACATAATAAGTAGGGCCGGGGTAGCGGGCCTGCCGTAAGCCCAAGCATGGTAATAAACCCAGTCCAGCCTGATCCAATGAGCAATTAGGCCAGAGCTAATTGTTCCGAGTCAGGTACCTGGGAGGATACAGATTCGGCCTAGACTTGCTGTGATGGACTTAAATAATTTGGAGCAAGTGAAACCTAAGTAAGGATTATGGCGTGAAATTGTTATATGGATAAGGTTTTGTGATACATGAATACATCCATGCCAAATTGATATTTGATTAAGGAGGCATTCTTGTATAATTCAGAGTCAATCAAGGCAATTCAAGGCAAAATTCCCTTAATGCTTAATTGAGGCCAATTAAGAGTGTCCAGTTAGGTTATTGTATTGATTGAAAAATATAAGCATTTCACTAGAAATTTCAATTGTGAAACAGAGAGAAAGGATGCGTTTACCTGTCGAAGAAATGGGTGTCAGAGGATGCTGCAAAGGCATGCAAGAAGCGGTACTACAAGTCGAAGCTGGTACACTTCATCATGCGTCAAGTGGCAGAGAACCTTTCAATTGACTTGGAGGATGTCTACACCGCAATCGGGTGGCCTCTCTACCGCAAATATGGCCATGCCTTCAATGTAATTTGTTGGACTAACAAATTTAAGTACTCTACAACGGTTTCACTGCTGCTTGTTCTAAATTTGATCTCACCTTGTCTTTGCATTTTTGTTGACAGGCATTTAAATTGATTGCGCACAACCCTGATCCCATCCTCAATTCGCTTACGAATGAAATAGGAGAAGTTGGCCCGGATGGCGAAGAGGTAAGATGGTGGTGATACACATTATGTTATCATGTAATTCGGTGGTTTTAAAAGAAAACATTTACAAGGAGGTAAATTCATTAATTTGGTTTTTTTTCCTTTCAGGTGACGAAGGTGGAACCGGCAGTCACTGTGGAAATGAAGCATGCATTGGTGCAGAGCATAAGAAATTTCATAGAAATTATTGGTACTGTTCGTGTGCTTTCGCCTTTAGATTCAAAGGCATTTAATTTTGAAGATCTAGATTAGATTGAAACCAGTCGATTTTTTCGTGATGTCACTAGAAATTTCTGAACTTGTGCTTCATTCAAACTTATTTTTTCTTTTTTATTTTTAATATATTTTGATATAAGATCTAGTTCTAGTCCTATAAAACCTAATTAGTGCTTATTACTTGTCTTTTGTATCCTGACTCAGTCATTTCAGTCCAATATACACAGATTGTCTTTTTCTTTTCCTTCAAGTGTATATATATTAGTAAACCCTAAAAAAAAAGTATATGTATTAGTAATTGCAGAATTCATTTCATGAAAGTTGAGGGGCTTTTTGTAAAACAAGCTCGTTTCTTCACCTCATTTTGAAATATCATCTGATAATTCTCAATAGCAAATATAAGAAAACTATAAGATGTGTGTTTTGATTTGAAGCCAATGTAAACATGAGAAAATGTATTTTGATGATACATTAGAATTTGTAATTATATAATTTCTTAGAAGGTAACCTAGTCACAATTATTTTGGCGCACCATCTGCACCTCTTTTGTTAAATCTTTTTCTATAAAAATTATTTTGTTAACTATGAGCCATTTCTCTTCTTTCTTTCGTGGGAATTTCATGTATCCCCTTCAAAAAACTTCAATGCTGCTATTGAAAGTTGAAACTATTCTATAGTTAGGTTATATGTGTAGGCTACTTCGACACATTTAATAACTTTATTTTTTCCGAGTACATGATATTTGTAAGGCAAGAAAACCTAGGCCCACAAGCCCGTATTGTAATTACATGATATAACTATTTTTATAATTTTTAAGTAGATGGTTAGCATGCGACAGGTAGCTTTCATCCTTCTTTGCTACTGTATTTTTTTTACCATTGAATCTGTTTTAATTTTCGCGCACATGATGGAACATTGGAACAGATGAATTTAACAGAGATGGACATAAACACGTTTCAAAACCCTCTGTTAATCAAATTTCCCTTCCCAGTGCACCAACATTGCTCCGAGGCCGGAGTTGGAGCGTCTCTGGGCGCCAACCCAATCCCTCCCCTCCTGAGGTTGGAGTTGGAGCGCCTCTCGGCCCCAATCCAACCCTCAGTCCAGAGTTGGGACAGGTCCGGATCCCCTAAAGTAACCAAATCTTTGGATTTTGGATTGAGACCGTCCGATTCGAATTCATCGCTCGAGATCGTCTCGGGATTCGAATTCATCGTCGGAATGTGTGCGCTCACTTCGCGGATAGATTTTTGCGAATTAGAATTGGACGGTCTCGATCCAAAACCCAAAGATTGAGTTACTTCACTGATCCGAATTGAGTTGGAACGCCTCTCGGTCTCAAACCCAAGTACCCAACCCTCTCCCAATATTAGATTTTTATGGCCTATTTATGGGCTTATGTATCTTATTTAATGGGCTAGCTGAGATTGATGTGTACATGTTTGAAATGTGACGATAAAAGGTAAGAGAGAAACTTCCCCAATTAATCTCGCATTTTTCCTAAAGTTCCCGTTAATTCGTGCAATTAGTTTTGGTTTACAAAACTTGAGATGTAACAACTCAGATGTTGTTGTTCATTGAATAATGAATCTTTCTTATTTAACTTGTAGGTACTTCATGGAAGATTGTGGAAAGGATATTTACTTAAACAATGGAAAACCAGCTTAAATATAGTATTCTTCTAACAAAGATATAGATCAGGTCATTGCTAAATAGGTCTATCATATTGTTAATCATTTAAATTTAAAGGAATCACCGTAGAAATACTCTCATGCTGATGTCTTTCTTATTGATTTATGTTTAGTAGTGAGAACAGTCCAAAATTTCCAAAGAAATAAAAAAACAGGATCTCTAAAATAATAAGATATGATACATTTATCACATCTGATAGGGCTGCAAACGAATCAAACCAAATCAAACTTAAACGAGTTCGAGTTCAAACCAATTTTGAATCGAACTGGTTCGAAATTAAAGCAGGATTTCGAACTGAAAAGAAGAGTTCAAGTTTGATTCGGTGCGATTCGAACCATTTTCAAACCGATGTGCGTTCGAAATTGAAGCAGGGTTTAGAACTAAAAAGAAGAGTTTCGAACCGAATCAGACTCAGTTCGAATTCAATTCGAACCAATTTTGAACCGAACTGGGTTTGATTTGTTTCAGAACTGAGCTGATTTGATTCATTTCAAACCGAATTTTTTTTCAAATCAAACTCAATCGAATTACAAGCTACAAGCTTTTTGTGCACCCCTACATCTGAAGACCTAATGTCCTCTGTCAGCATGCGTCTCGATTTCAATTTCTAAATGTTATAATTATATATAACATTTAGAAACTAATATTAGATAGTTGTAATAACTAAAATCACAATACATAAATTATCAGAAAAAAAAAAACTTAATGAAAACCATTAAAATTGTCTAACACCTATATCTTCTTCACACTAGAATCCTTCGTGCCAGCCAGGTTAGCTTGCCTAGAGAGATAACCTTCATAAATTTCAACAACGAGACGTGGGTCCCGCTCAACCAATTCTTTGTATTCCTCTCTATCCCTTAAACTCGCCATATTCTCTATAATTAGAGAAAATGCTGCATCCATCAATTGTTTTGCATTATGTTGATGGGCAAATGCATAACAAGCAATGGCATTTTCGTGATTAACTCTAGATGTCATGTACGTCTCACAAAATACCTTAAGATGATTCACTTGGTATTTCTCAGCTAGGATTAACAAATCTGGTGCAATGTCTTCATCAAGGGGTGTTTCGGCCGTGTATAAATAGTCAATGAACGATCGGAGAACTTTTGCGGATGCATCAGGAATCCTTATCACCCCACTTCGGCTTTCCTCCATCTCATTCTCTAGCATTGCGTTAAATACTGGAGAGCGGCTTACCTGATTTTGATACAGATTTTTATTAAATTCAAATAATCTTAAATGAATAAAGGAACATGGTATATTGACAATAATCTCAGAACCTACTTATCAGAAAACTAAGAAAAACCTTGAAACATTAATTGAAGAATTCAAATGGATTAGTAATTTGCCCGGATCATTGATTTTGTTAATACGTTTTCTATTTTAAATAGAAGTGAATTAAACAAAGGCTTAATTGTTTCTAAGTTTTGATTTTAAGAGTGTCAGTTCAACCCTTTGGGGCGTGCTATATTAAGCACACTTATTGCAATATTAAGCAATGAAGTAAACTCTCTAAATACATGTTTTTCCCTTATTCTTTCTGTTGACTTAATTAAGGAACATATGCATTAAAATAACTTTAAAAATGAATGCATTAGATTTTGCATGTACACGCATCACTCGTGACGTAAAGACTTTCAACGGTTTGAATTCGTAGTTTGAAGCCAATCTGATAGCTTTTGGAGTTCAGCTCACCAAGAGCCTAGCACATACTAGCCTCACTCTTGATTCTTATATGTTGGGTGGCTAGTGCTCATATTATTTTTCTTGAAATGAATAAGTAAAAAGCAGAAATTTATCCAAAATGTGCAACCATTAACTCTTTTTTTTTCTTTTTTTTTATAAAACCACCCTCAGATTAAGTTGTTGTTGGTTGCCATTCAAGGTATGTGTAACGTTGAGAAACAGGTGCTGGAATATTAATTGACCGGAGCTGATCCTTAGCTCTCTTTCGTAATCATCGAAATGTCGATTTTTCGGTCACTTTCTTTATTAGGTATTACAATAAGTGCGCTTATTGTAATATCACGCCTTTCCAAATTTATGTGAAAAGTTTCTCAAAATGCAAGCTCATTCAAGTTACAGTTACTAAACATTATCATAAATATACTGACAGTGTAAACTATCTCAACCTGATCAATATAAGGGTAAATATTTTAACAGAGCCGTTTTGACTTCATGCAGCGCACAAACTATATACAACGCTATTTTTATTCCATAGTTCCCCACTGTATGAAGCCAAAACTGCTATGTTAAAATCTTTACCTCAATATACTATGTATACATTACACCCCCTAAATCCTAGAGTTCAATTAATTATGACAATAAGTAATCTAACAGATCTACAATTTATCCGACTGCAGCTACCACCAAAAATCCCCAAATCGACAACTAATTAAGAAGGTAAGAGAAACCTTACTAGGACAGCTCGATGAGCAAGCACACCAGAGGAATCAGCGATTGAGCCTGTCGCGTGGTCGGAGACAGCGGAGTGAAGGAGGAGGAGTCCAGCGGAGGCATGATCTGAGGTGATATGAGAAGAAGGGGGCTCAAGACGGAGGAAGGAGAGAAGGGATTTGAGGTGCTCGATCTCACGGTGGAGCTCCTCCTCCGTCTCGCTCGCCTCCTCGTAGCACTCCTTACATGTCCCCGCCTCCTCCTCTCCGTACTCCTCTCTGCACGACTGACAGTACATCTTTCTCTCTCTTTCTCTCATTTCTCTCTCTACGAGACAGACTGAGTGTAAATCCGGATGCCTCCAGTCTCCAGTTGCAATATTCCCAGCTCATTCTTCGTGATATTCTCCAGTGAAGATATTCCCCGCTGTATTCCGGACGTCTCCAGTCTCAACTTGGGATTTTTATAAATGATTGCCTCCAGTCTCCAGTTGCAATATTCCCAGCCCACTTGAGAGTAGGTCCGATGGGCATCGGACCTACCCTGGTTCGATGGATTTATTCACCGTGATTTGCTTTAAGATTCGAGCAGAACACTTTAGTGTGTGTCTGTTTCAATTTTCATGCGCATAAATTAGATCGGACGGTCATAATACTCGTTGAACCTAAAAGTAGGTCCGATGGGCATCGGACCTACTCCGTTCTCTTCCCAGCTAGTTGAGTATTCAGATCGAACGCTGTATTTTTGTTCGGTTGTTTAGTTTTAATTTTTGTTTATAATATTTTGTGAGTTTTGTTTCTATCTTTTGCTTTATTTTTTTAAATAAAAGTTGAATGTCAAAGTTACCCAGCTATTTAATACTCTTGTTATTATAATAAAAAATTTCTTCTATTTGAATTTCGAACCTATGACCTCCTACATAAAGACTATGTTCTTATATCTCTTGCCTTGTTATTTATAGGAAAAAGAATATGAATTCTCACTTCTATTTTTCAAATTCTGATTTATTTTTTGGAGCGATAAATTAATTAAGCACAATAGAGCTAAAGATGCAAATAATAATTTATTGAAGTTCTCATTCTCATTTATTATTAAACTCAATGGAGCAATAATTTTTTCCTATCCCCTTCTCACTGTTCATTAATCAAAGTTCTCATTTGTTCTATTTATTAAATTCATTAAATTGTGATTAAACTAAAATAATTTAAAATATAAAAATGAAACACAAGACTAATAATAACTTCAAATAGCATTTCAACATTATAATAATTATTTATTAAATACAAAACTAAAAATAACTAAACAAAACACAAGAATAATTTTTAATTTAAGTTTCTATTTTGACGACTAACATGATCATGCTACATTAGTCTAACAATTTCATCTCATTTATCACTTTACAATGTGCAGTCAGTTCACTTAGCAGCGTGTAATCAATTCACTCAATTAAATTTTTTAGAATCTGATATGTACAATTATATTAATCAGAATTAATAATTAGTATCAATACACTTAATATAGTTTAATTGTAATATTACATATTCTATAAAAAAAAAAACCAACATCTTTACAAATTTCTCGTGCATTTGTCGAACACCTATGTTCTAAACTTTTTCATGGATTAAATGACTTTGACTTTGACAAATCAAAATTCCTATTTCCATATTAAAAATTCTCATTCTCACAAAATTTTTATGTTGCCAAACAGACTCTTATAAATAATCCAACAAAACATTAACACTAATAACTCGTGATTTATAACTTAAACATAACAGCAATAAAAAAATTATCCTTCAAAAGTTAGAAAAAAAAAAGAGGTTTCCTGTATAATACATGTCTACCAAACAGAAGTTGTTTTTGAAAACGACAATATTACTCCTGTCCTTTAAATTGATTTAAATGAGTAATCAGAATACATCTACTAAAAGCAAGAATATTAGCGTCGTTCTTTAGAAGTTTTTTCATAAAATAAAATTACATAGTATTAAATATTAGTGTCGGCATAAGTGAATATTCAAAACTGATGTGTATTTTGACCGTATGATGAGGTATGAAAAACATGAGGTATTAGAACCCTCTCTTTTACCTACATAAACACTAAAGTATTTAGCATTTTGGTTGCCTAGACACGCTCAATAATTTAGCATTCCACCCTTTTCACCTAAAAAAAATTCGAAATAAATTAATAAAATTAATTAATTTGTTAACAATATATAAATTTATTGAATGACTTCTAATAAATTCTTTAAAAGTGTTGTTTCTGTTTCAAATAAAAAGAAAAGAGTGAGGCTACGGTACTACGCGTAGTACAGCCTCTGGTGTGCTTCAATACAGGAAACGTCAGATCTGTGCTAACATTCGTGCCACCGACATTTTTATTAATATCCAAAGTTTAATACAAATTATTAATTATACCCAGAAGTCAACTCAATATCGATATATACCCAAGCCGGCCATTTTCTGGCCGGCTATGTTCCTTCCCTAAGCCGGCCAGAAAATGGCCGGCTATGTACCTTTTTTTTTTTTTTTTTTTTTTTAGAGAGAGACTATGAAGATCAAAATATTGAAATCTAACTCTGAAATACGATAAATTTTTGTTTAAATTATTTGACTTCTTTTGATATATAATTAGCATATTTATACTAAAATACGCTAAATTATTTGAAATTATATTGAATTACACTATATTAAGTTAAATTACACTAAATTACATTACATTACGCTAAAATACGGTAGATTACGCTAAAATACGATATGAATAGGGACGATATCTTCACTGAAAAGGAGAAAAACAACGATGAAACTTCAAACGGTCATAAAACGGCGCTCGAGTGTCCGATTTCAGCAAATGAGCACTTTTCGGAAAGCTTGCGAAAATGCGCATGCGTCTGTGCCGGCTACGCCTGTTGAATAACTGAATATTTCCTATGATTGCAATTGATCTGTTCTATGCTTTACTCATGATGTTTAACCAAGTCCTGCGCATGCTTCACAAAAAAGGGCATAAGTTTTGATCCGTCCGTCGGATCGGACTGAAATTTTGACATGAGCTCCACAGCCCCAAAACCAAGCTAACTTACTTTTCAGCCTGATCCGACCGTCGGATATAGAGTTTTCGAACTTTCTTTACAATCTCAGAGTTTTAGGGTCTTTTCGTGCATCATTTACTGTTTTGACTTTGCACGATTAAAGTTTACTGGTACAAAATAATTGAAATCAGTCTACTATAGCGTAATTTTGTGTAGTTTAGTATTTTTTTACTGTATTTCAGCATAATTAGCGAAGTTATTGTAATTTAACGTAATTTAGTATAATTGAACATAATTTATTGTAATATAGTGTAATTCAACATAATTTCAAGTATTCTAGCGTATTTTAGTATAAATATGTTAATTATACATCAAAAGAAGTAGAGGAGGGATCAAGTTACAACAACTATTTTTTTCATTTTCAAAGTCCAAATCGTCGATCCAAACCGTTCAACATGATTATCTAAATAAAATGTGCTTGCAGATCAAATTTTACATTTTTTTGAATTTTTTTACTATTTATTAAGATGGGTACAAAATTCAATGGTCTGAATATGACTATTTTTTGTAAAATACTTAATAAATAGTAAACAAATTCAAAAAATGTAAAATTTGATCTGCAAGCACAGTTTATTGTGGAAATCATGTTGAACGGTTTGGATCGACGATTTGGACTTTGAAAATAAAAAAAATAATTGTTGTAATTTGATCCCTCCTCAAAGAAGTAATATAACAAATAATTTAAACAAAAATTTCAAATTGTCAGAGTTAGATTTCAATATTTTGATCATCATAGTGTCTTTCTCTAAAAAAAAAAAAAAAAAAAAAAAAAGGTACATAGCCGGCCATTTTCTGGCCGGCTTAGGGAAGGAACATAGCCGATCCAAACCGTTTTTATAATATAAATGGAAAATTACCATTTAATAAAATAATAAATGAAATTTTATATTATTGATAAGTTTTTATAATATAATTCTTTGTAATAAAAATAACTTTAGGGTTATCGGTGAATAAATTTCTAGGGTTATCGGTGAAAAATTACCATTTAATAAAATAATAAATGAAATTTTATATTATTGATAAGTTTTTATAATATAATTCTTTGTAATAAAAATAACTTTAGGGTAATCGGTGAATAAATTTCTAGGGTTATCGGTGAAAAATTACCATTTAATAAAATAATAAATGAAATGGTGATTGGTTAACCGATTTTTATAAATGCGATTCAAACCGCATATATTATTTGCGGCTTGAATTAACAATTCAAGCCACAAATAATATATGCGGTTTGAATTCTCAATTCAAGCCGCATATATTCCTTGCGGTTTGAATTGTTAATTCAAACCGCAAATATTATTTGCGGTTTGGGTAGAAATAAAATTCTTTTAAAAATGTGGTTATTTATATTAAAATATTTTTTTTTTGGGTAAAAATAAAAATCACGGCATGTATAAACTCTGAGTTTCATTAATGAAAAAACAATTTTTCTCAAACAAGAAGTTGCATACTTCCAATAATTTCAATGATGAAAAAGAAATTAACATTCTAATTATGTATAAACTAATCAATCCTTTGCTACTTACAATTACATACGCATCAATCATTACTGTACCAAGAAATGCTGTTGTTTTACAATTATTTATGTCACAATCAAATCTAACATTATGCCAATGAAAACACAGAAAACTTTAAGCCTCAAACTAAAGAAAATGGAAAATTACAACAAACTAACTACACAAGGATGAAAAGAAAAAATGTCACAGCACTACCAAAAGAAAAAATGAAGCAAAATGAAAAAATGTCACAGCACTACTCTCCTCCCCCCTTCCCCCCAACACACACACATCAAAAGGAAAAATGAAGCAAAATGAAGACAATAAAGGAGCAGCAGCTTCATGAAGCACTCATTTCGGGATTATTGCAATGTAATCATCAGCTCAATTTGAAATGTCACAGCACTACCAAATAAAATATAAAAATGTAAAAATACTCACTGATCTCCAGACTGGCTTCTCTGTTTTGTATCCAAGTCATGGCGCAATAAAGAAAAATAAGAGAAGACAGAAATCAGATACACTGAGAAAATAATAAATACAGCATGGAGATGAAATATACAAGCCAAGATGGTATACGCTTAAATAAGCATGAGTCAATTGAATAACTTAATACCTACGTTCATAGGTACTATACTGCTAAATGTTTAAGTACCAAATGAGATCTTAAATAACCTTGAGTAACCCCAAGTAATATCAAATTCAACAAAAGGAAACATAAAAGGTACAGGGATCAAGTGGCCGTGACAACAGTTTGGCTGGTTAAAAATTACCTCATTGATGCAACATGATACAATGCTTTAATAGTTTCCTAAGAGTTAGAGAACCAGATTTCCTGGTTAAAAATTACAATGTAACTAGAGACAAAATTTCATACTTAAAATAACCAAGAAAGGAATAATTAGGAATCAATCAATCATACAAAGTTTTGGCAGATTGAATTCTGAGCTTCTTAGTTTTATTTTTAACAATCTTTTCCTCCTTTTTCTCTCCTATCGAGACTGCACGTGCAATTGATTTCATTTTTCTTACATTCTTCGTCCTTCTAACTTGTGGCCCCTTGTTTATTTTCCTATTCTCACGACAATATACAAATAATTAGAACAAAACCAAATCGAAGAGCAGTGAACAAAGAATCAAAACCTCCCAATTGTTAGCCCAAGACAACCCGATTAGGATAATTGGAAAGCCAAATCATCTGTTCAGCCCCAATTGGTCAAACCCGACCCATTAATGTGCTGGCGCAAACCCGATTCGGTCATATTTGTTAGTAGAACAATGCCAACTCAACCAGTGCTACTCTTCATGCATGTTTTAGTAGTGGTCTTGGGCACATATTATAAAACTCGGTAGAAGAACAAATCATGACATTAATTTTACTGCTGGAACTGGTACACAAACCATACCACTAGGTATCGGGACAAAGCAGTTACACTAATTACAGTACTGGTCTTGGTAAAAAAATAATAAAACTAGCAGAAGGAGGTCAAAGGTTCTTTTTGAGACACCAAAGGTTAATAAGCACCTTTTTTTGATACAGTACCAAAGGTCAAAGGTTCTTTTTGGAAAGTTGAATCAAATTGAATCAAATTTCATTAGAAAAATGCAACATACAAGGGGAATGCATAGTGCGATATAAATCTCCCAGCCAGCGAGATGAATTCTCGAAATCCATATCCCCAAAAGGTGGAACCCCATATATCTACCGAGTTTAATACCGATTTGCTATCAAGTTTCATTCAACAAAGAAGACAATGTTACCAGGAACGGAATTTACCAGGCAGGAGGGGTTCAATCAAAAAAAGGCGGTTCAATAGTTTATAGTAGAAGTATTTGCCGGTGATAAAAAGAGGCAAAGTAAAAAGGCACAAAGAAGGTTTTTCACTCTGTTGTCGCATGATACCTGCTTTAATAAAGTAGAGACGGAGCGTCGACGAGAGAGCGAAAGACAAACCCCTTTTTTGTCAGCACTAGAGAGAGAGCGTCGGCGATAAAGCGAGCTCCATACCTGTTCACTGTCGAATTCGCTAGGGTTTAGAAGAAAAAGGGAGGGGGCGGAAAAGGAAGGGGGCAGAAATGATTGGGACAGTGGATTGGAATGAGCTCTTTCATTTAAACTCTTAACGGAAGCTCTCCGTTAAACCTCATCCAGCGCCAGATGATGGCACGAATGTTAGCGCAGATCTGACGTTTCCTGTATTGAAGCACACCAGAGGCTGTACTACGCGTAGTACCGTAGCCTCACTCAAAAGAAAATACACAAGTGCCGAAGTTTAAAATTTCAAATTCAAATTTTGGGACTTCATAGGATCCTTTTTGGAACAACACTGTTTTCATTTATTTATGCGGAAATGCAACTCGACAAAAGAGTTATTAATCATTTCTAGTTGTAACATAATATGTTTTTGCAAATATAAAAAAGAAAGAAAGCTCAGATTCATTCAAGTGTGGAGGTGCTTAGTCATGCATCCTAACAATTTCAAAGTTTTTAGTCATGTATATTAAAATTTAATTGATTTTTTGTTTAAGTTTTCATATAGTTAGTCCTCGTTATAAAATACTTAAGGTGTGCTTTAGCTTACTGGTTGTTTCAATTGTGAAAATCGAGACTTGAGTTCAAATCTTGATTTTCACATATTACATAATTTAAGTTCGATGGATGTTAATCACACATTTTCTGACTTATAATTACAAGATGGTTAAAAATGTTATTGGGATTTATACCCATATATGCACGGATAGGATTATAATGTTTTATTATTTCCGTGATCAATCGTGCCTCACATTCTTATCTTTATTTTCAAATTTCAACAATCTATCTGAATCGCTCAACATAATCTCCATATTAAAAATGAGCCTAAAAACCAAATTTTATATTTTTTGAAAATACTTTATTATTTTTTTAGATAGATACAAAATTAATGTTTTAGATAGTGTGCTTACGGATAATGAATTTGGAAAGATAAGCTTCTATTTTTTTTTTTAAAACTTCAAAAGGTATGCTTAAGAATATACTAAAAATAAGAATGAAAAAGCAAGCTTTTTTTAACCAACCAAAATTGACTTTGCTAAAAAAAAAGTTTCGATTTACCATTTATCAAAAATAAAAAAAGTTTCTATTATTAACAACTTGTGGGAGTCCACATCCTTGGAGGTAGAGAACGGAGTAGGTCCGATGTCAGCGAGCATAATCACCGTCCGATCTAATTTAAGATTTGTGCACACGAAAATTGAAACAGACACGCACAAAGTTTAAAGCGTTCCACACGACTCTTAAAGCAAATCGATGGTGATTAAACCCATCAAACCAGAGTAGGTCCGACAAGTGTCCGAGGTAACATAATATTTGAGTTTAGATCCGAACTATGATGAGAATCTGGACCAATCTAGTTCAAAGTAGAATGCATATGCTTCTTCAATATTTATGTCCAAGCATATTAGACAGTCAAGGTGATATGAATTCTTTTTGTGGTACACAAAATATTCAGATGAAAAACACACGAGTCAAGCTAATATTTGGCTCGACCCTCGAGTGCACTCTTTGAAGCTAAAAATATCAATCAACAGATATCAGCAATTAAACCCGCTACTCTTTTAGCCTCCGGACCCGACATTTTTATTAATATCCAAAGTTAATTACAAATTAATAAATATACCCAGAATCAGTGGATATTTCAAAAAATGTCAAAACCGGTCAGATTCTGACCGGTTTTCTCAATTTTTTTTTTTACACTCTATAAATATGAGTCTTTCATCTTCCTTACAACATAATAAATATGGGTCTTTATTTGAATTGGCTATGAGACTCTTTTTTTATGTTTAGATTTCTGCTATTGTAATATTTTTAGGGTGTAAAAAAAAAAATTGAGGAAACCGGTCAGATTCTGACCTGCTTCTGAGGGAAGAGAAAACCGGCCAGAATCTGACTGGTTTGGATATTTTTCGAAATACCCACTGATTCTGGATATATTTATTAATTTGTAATTAACTTTGGATATTAATAAAAATGTCGGCCTCCGGACTATTAGCAAGATATCTACAATATCAAGGGACCAGACAACCTCAAAAACCTGAACATTACCAGACCAGATATCAAAACCAGAGTCAATCTGAAACCTGAATAACCAATTTAATCAGGTGCGTACTTAACAAAGCAGAGCAACCCACAAATACATGAATTCATATCATATAAGGTAACATAATATTTTTGTTTAGATCGATCATCCGATCAGAATCCGCACGAATATTAAAGAGACTCCGTGCATTCCGCCTCAGGCCAAATTGGCTCGGATTCTGATTGGATTGGCCCGAATTTCAACAGTTCAGATTCATCATTTGAAGTCAATTTAATAAGTTTTAAGAGTTTAGTTCACAAAGAAATTTAATTAACTTAAAAACACCCTAGTTCTACTCAATTTATTAATTTTTCACATTGTTTGTTTTTTTTGTTCACTTTGTTTGATTGCATTAGTGTTCGGAACCCGGAAGAATATATTTGACCGATAAGCTTCTCACTTGTCAATTCTCACTGTAAAGATTGTTTCTCCCTCAAGCAAATCAATTTAATAACTTTCTTAATTTAAAGAATTTAGTACCGAGCCCAGTTAGTATGACATCAGTGTCATATGATATTAACTCTAAAATTGATTGAATAGACTTTAAACGACTAATCCAAATTGTTCAAACCGATTTACTTTATGAGTTATGCGTTTACATGCAATTTTTTTTTATATTTTTGAGTTATTTTAATATCAAATCAAGCGGTAAAAAATGTTGAAAAATGAATGTATTAAAATTAACTTAAAAACTCACACATTTGACCGCTTGACTTGATACTAAATAAATTCAAAAAATTATAAATTTAGTATGTAAACGCACAACTAATGAAGTAGATCAGTTTGAACGGTTTGAATTCACTATTTGAAGTCGATTTGATAGATTTTGGAGTTGGTGTTATACAGGCTGAAATGACATTGATGTTATATTAGCCAGACTCTTTAGTACCGGAGTTAACATAAGCACTTATCTAGGACAAATATTTATATATCGTCGTGGTACATTGGAATATCTATCTCGGAATTTATAGAACTGTGTAGGTCATTTTTACGCCATATATATACTGTACTTTTGAGTACCAGAAATTAGGTCATTTTTACTGCTCCTGAGGGTTATTGTACTGCTCGCATTTCATGCATGTTAGTTGCATTCTTTCTTTGATGCAATTCCTAGGCCTAACAAAAATTTAGTAGAGGCCCCAAAAAATATATAGCATTCCAGTATAATATTTCTGTTTCTTTGTTAGACTTGTCTTTTTTTTTTGGAAATTTCAAGATCTCAAGCAACAGGGAGGGTGTTATAAGCATAGCAGTTAACCTTGGGTTTGGGTTTTCTACACCACATCAGATGATATTATTATAATTATTTCAACAGTTCAGATTCATCATTTGAAGTCAATTTAATAAGTTTTAAGAGTTTAGTTCACAAAGAAATTTAATTAACTTAAAAACACCCTAGTTCTACTCGATTTATTAATTTTTCACATTGTTTGTTTTTTTGTTCACTTTGTTTGATTGCATTAGTGTTCGGAACCCGGAAGAATATATTTGACCGATAAGCTTCTCACTTGTCAATTCTCACTGTAAAGATTGTTTCTCCCTCAAGCAAATCAATTTAATAACTTTCTTAATTTAAATAATTTAGTACCGAGCCCAGTTAGTATGACATCAGTGAAATATGATATTAACTCTAAAATTGATTGAATAGACTTTAAACGACTAATCCAAATTGTTCAAACCGATTTACTTTATGAGTGATGCGTTTACATGCAATTTTTTTTATATTTTTGAGTTATTTTAATATCAAATCAAGCGGTAAAAAATGTTCAAAAATGAATGTATTAAAATTAACTTAAAAACTCACACATTTGACCGCTTGACTTGATACTAAATAAATTCGAAAAATTATAAATTTTGTATGTAAACGCACAACTAATGAAGTAGATCGGTTTGAACGGTTTGAATTCATTATTTGAAGTCGATTTGATAGGTTTTGGAGTTGGTGTTATACAGGCTGAAATGACATTGACGTTATATTAGCCAGACTCTTTAGTACCGGAGTTAACATAAGCACTTATCTAGGACAAATATTTATATATCGTCGTGGTACATTGGAATATCTATCTCGGAATTTATAGAACTGTGTAGGTCATTTTTACGCCATATATATACTGTACTTCTGAGTACCAGAAATTAGGTCATTTTTACTGCTCCTGAGGGTTATTGTACTGCTCGCATTTCATGCATGTTAGTTGCATTCTTTTTTTGATGCAATACCTAGGCCTAACAAAAATTTAGTAGAGGCCCCAAAAAATATAGGGTCCGCCTAGCTCTCCCCCGTGAACAATTCCCCGTTTCATCCCCCGTCAGTTACATTAATTAAAGTAGTTAGTTAGTTATAATTTATAACTGTCAGTGTATTTTAGGAATTTGCAGAAGTATTCATATGTAGCACAACTAGTATTCATCCATCTATATGAAGGTATTCACATTTGCAATAGAAACATATTTGGATATATTACAACAAGAAAATAGGGGACAAACAACACGTGTGGGGAACCGTACAACTGTCAGAGCATTAATTAAGTGGGGGACCGCATAACCGTCAGCGCATTAATTAAGTGGGGGGACTTCTAACTACCTTCAGCTCATTTTAGAAATTTGCAAAAAAAGTATTAATCTGTAACACAACTAGCATTCATCCATCTATATAAATGTATTCATCTTTGCAATAAAAGCATATTTGGACACATCAATCACTCATCTTTTACACATTTTTAGAGGTGGGTTTTTTTTTCTCCGTTCAATCTAACCAATATTTCTGACGATCTGTGAGGAATTTTGCAAATCTAAAACCACGAATGTCTTCTACACAATTTTCTCTTTCAAATGAGATCCATGATGACATATTTTCGAGTTGTCCGTTGCACAAGTATTCACACCTCGTCATGTAAGTATTCATTCCACATTAAGCAAGTATTCATCCTCATCGTGTAAGTGTAAATAGTTAATGTACCAAGAGTATTACAAGTTTGTAGAGATGAGTTTTTTTTTCTCCGTTCAATCTAACCAATATTTCTGACGATCTGTGAGGAATTTTGCAAATCTAAAACCACGAATGTCTTCTACACAATTTTCTCTTTCAAATGAGATCCATGATGACATACTTTCGAGTTGTCCGTTGCACAAGTATTCACACCTCGTCATGCAAGTATTCATCCCGCATTAAGCAAGTATTCATCCTCATCGTGTAAGTGTAAATAGTTAATGTACCAAGAGTATTACAAACATATGTGCATACCAAACAAATAAAAAGTATTCATCCATAAGATATCAAGTATTCATACATATAAGTTAAAGTATTTATGCCTAAGATATTAAGTATTCATCCATAAACGTTGAAGTATTCATCTCTAAAACATTAAGTATTCATCAGTATGTACTTAGTACGCACTGTTCTAATTCACCATTAATGAAGCTTTGTTTTTTTGCAAATAACTCGGATCTGACCCGGCGGAGGCGGATCTGACCCGGCGGTCGGCAGTGATGGATTTACTCCGGCGGAGGCGGAGGTGGGAGAGAGAGGAGGCGGAGGTGGGAGGTGGGAGACGGAGGTGAGAGACGGAGGTGGAGGTGGGAGAGGGAGGCCGAGAGGGAGAGGTGGGAGAGGCGGGCGGAGGTGGAGAGGGAGAGGTGAGAGAGGTGGGAGAGGGAGGGAGAATGAGGAAATAAATAAATGGAGAAAATTGGATAATTAATTTGTATGGCCATTAGATAGTTAGAATTTTGAATTATAGTTAGAAAGTTAGTTAATTAGTTGGGGGATGAAATGGGGGATGGATAGATGGGGAAAGATATAATTACCCAAAAATATATAGCATTCCAGTATAATATTTCTGTTTCTTTGTTAGACTTGTCTTTTTTTTTTTGGAAATTTCAAGATCTCAAGCAACAGGGAGGGTGTTATAAGCATAGCAGTTAACCACATCAGATGATATTATTATAATTATTTGGGCCGCTTAATTAAGGCTAATATATTTATTTCTTAAAGCCTGTACTTCCAGCCCAGATTACAAGCACCTATCTATGACAGGCTTAATTAAACTGTATCATTTACGTCAAAGATAAAAAATAAAAGGAAACTTATTCTGAGTTGCAAGTAAAAAATGGTAAAAGATCTGTCCATTTAACAGCTTTCGTTCTATGTATTTGAAAACATCCGGATTTCCAATCAATTACGAGTCATATTTTGAAATCTCAACCGTCCAATCAGAATTTGGATCAATAATATTCGACCTCAAGCCTGTAATACACAGGATTCTTTAATATTCGTGTTTTATAAATCGGATGATCCGAAATCCTTCTGCAGAAACCTAAAATTTCATCAATTACTGGACCGGCGCGGATCAGGAAACCCTTGGCCAAACTTATCCTCTCCGTTTTAATAAACTGGATGAGTCTTTTAGAAAGGGATGAATAATCAATAATGGAGAGCTGGGTCTTGCTGGGATCCCAAGATAAAAGTTGTGAACCACCCAACTAGTGCCACGTCGTCATCTAGACTTCATACTTGGTAGATGAACGAGACAATGCAGATTCTCTGTGCCCCTTCGTTACTAATATCTGTTGTTTGTACTTTGTACCGTGTCAGGTCTCATGACAACAAGGTATAAACTATAAAGTTATCAATGCAGCTGTATACCTGTTTTTATTTGTATTTTCCATCCATGGTGTGTCAAATTTGATGTAGACTATCTGATTTGTAATGGATGGCTCAAATATATATGTTTGAGGAGGAGCGTTCAAATACCTCGTGCCTTTCATACTTTATATTTTATATCTTTATTTTCAAAGTCTAATCTGTCGATCTGAACCGCTCAATATGATATCCATACTGAAATATGATTGGCGATGAAATTTTATAATTTTTGAAAAAATTTATTATTTTTGTAGATAGGCAGAAAATACTATTGTTGAACGGTCCAGAGATAGTGCTTTTGTACCTATCTTAAAAGATAGTAACAAATTTGCAAAAATTATTAAATTTTATTCCTAAATATATCTTAGTATGAATATCATGTTGAGTGGTTCAGATCGATGTTTGGACTTTCAAAATGATGATATACAATATGAGCTATGACGAATTATGAAAAATATGAGGTATTAGAATCCTCCTCATGTTTGAGATGGTTTAATAAATAATATATTTAGGAGTCAAATCGGAAACAGTCCCGAGCGCTCATGATCAAGAATCCATATCCGATGAGGTAACAAAATATTTATGTTTGTATCATCGATTGAAATTCGGGCCAATCTGATTCGAGGTAGAATGTACGGGCCATTTTAATAGTTGTGCAGATTTTGATTAGACAGTTCAGATCCAAACAGAAATATTATGTTACCTTAGCTAAAACGAAATTCATGATTCAGTATTATGGTTATAAATTTTGATTTTAAAATTTAAACAAATAATTCGAGCTACTTTATTCGATCTACGTACTGAATTTTTAAAACATAACATTTACATATTTTATACTATATTTTAGATATAGATGGAATCATTCCCATCATCCCATGGGACAGTCCATATATATTAAGATTAAGTGGCTTTCTCTCAATACAGAAAAATAGTGATAAAAATCTCTTAAATATAAATTTGATTTCATACAAGATTTGCGTATGTGAATTATATTGATCAACTCAAAGTTGATTGTTAAAATTTCAAAAATTAACATTCAGAAATATAACATAAATGGAGCATGTAAAAGATAACTAGAGAAAAACAATGATTTTCTCTCATGACTTCTCAGCCTCTGTGAAAGTTAAAAAAATAAAGAGAAACTTTTTTTTTTCAAATAACATACGTTTATAAATTTTTTTCTACATGCAATAAATACCTTTTTTAGCATACGCTTTTTAAACAATATTTATTGTATGGTAATTCTTTTTATTGGTCATGTAAGGTTGAGATTAAGACATTAATGTATGAAGTTTGTATCCATCAAACATTTTTATACGTTGTCTTTTTAGACATTAAGCTTATATGCAATTGATTTAGGAGAAAATTATAAGTATGTCAAATTCTGATTTAAATTTGTCATAAACTATGAATAGCCATGCATGGCTACTATTAATAAAAAATAAATATACTGCTAATACAATACGAGGGGAATTCAATTACACCATTTTATGGTGATACATCTTGACATCATATGTTTACAAGTTATTTTTGCAATTTAAAAATCTAAACATTCAATATGAATCGCTCAACATGATCTCCATATTAAATTGTGCTTGGAGATCAAATTTTACATTTTTTTGGAAATTTTTTCCTATTTTGTTTAATTTTGAAAATTGTTGTTTTTTAATGGTGCATAATTGTCTGAAAGCAACAATTCTGTACACATTTTAATAAATACTAAAAAGATTCCAAAAAACTTAAAATTTGGTATTCAGGCACATTTTAATATGGAGAACATGTTGAACGGTTCGGATTGATTGTTTGAACTTTGAAATCGCGAAAATGATTTATAAACATATGGTGTTAAGATGTGTCACCATAAAACGGTGTAATTGGATCCCTCATATACAAATAGAAACGAAGAGTGTGTATAGTAAAAAAAAACATATTTAGAGAACATTTTGCGGAGAGAGTGCGATTACTTTCTTTGGTAAAAATAATTTTAAATTAAGAAAAAACTTTTTTATATAAGTTCGTAGACAAAACTGATATTAAAATTTTATTTCGAAATCTTCACTATATAAGACTGTGTCAAAGTATTTATTTTTATTTTTTGTGAGGAGAAAAATTTTGAGGAGAAAAAAAAATTATATCTTCACCACATTGAGACGTAGATTGGGTGGAAAAGTAAATTGAGATAACCTGTTTTGGTTCGACGGTTGTATAATACAACAAACCATAGGGAAGGACACAAAAACCCAACCTACAGGAGATCAGAACTGAAAAAAGGTCAGGGTCCCAGCGGTCCCAGCTTCTACGTAACACAACTCGTCGTGGTCCCCACTTCACGGTTGGATCCAGCTGGACCAACTCTGACCCCACGTAACATCTCAAGATCAACTGCGGCCAACCTTCCCCGCACAGTGCAATAACGGCTCTGAACTCTCAACTTTCAAGAAGAATAACACCGCTTCAATTTTAATTTCTACGATCATTTACATTTCACATACGTGGAACACAATTTGTGCGTAAAACCGTAGAATTCTCTAGTATGGGAGCTAGAAATTCGCGAAGACTAAAAGTAGTCAGCGGAACGGCCGCTGCTCGCAAGCTGGCGGGACCCACAGCCTGTGACTTCTTTTAAGAAGAGAACAAATAGGCGAGCGGTTATTTACAGATATAATAGAAGAAAATTAACGGCTGAGATATTTTCATCAGGAGGAGGTTGCACACTGGAACAAATTTCTGGCAGAGTACTCTCAAGTTGAAAACGTCTAGCGGGCCTCTTGAGGCAATTTGTTTACTTAACTGAAACCGCTACACGAAACTCATGTAGAACAATTTAGGATAAATTGTAGATACACTTGCACGCGATGGATCTCAGCTTGTTTTTCAAAAAGAACCGAATCTTGCCCTAACCTTGATCCTATTTTGCGCACGTCCTGCTATTATTTTAAGAAAAGTTACAAAACAGGACCGAGGAAATTAGATATTTGAGTCCAAACGACATTTTTTATTTTGACCTTGTTTTTTTAAATCATCATTTTGTTATATTCGTCAATATGTTATTTACAATATTTATTAAAAAAGTATAAACAATTTTTTTTTGAAAACCTTCATAGATACTGAAGTCGTGAGGAGGAATCGAACTCTCGACCTTTGAGTAACCGACAGTCCTAAGACTTTCTTCCTAGCCAACTGTGCTACCTCTATTTTCTCAAGTAACCAGAATTTCATATTATGGAGTCAGATACACAATGAATTGAATAACTTTCCTGTTTTTATAAAATAATACTTGAAGTAAAAAAAAATACTTCTTCTTCATAAAATCTTTTTGGTTGAGGATGTATATATATGATATTTTTAGACAACTCAGTTTGTAGGAGCATAAAAATTGTAATTGACCTAATCGTGTTTAGCTTTGTAGCTAATAGTTTGTAGCCTTTTTTAGCTATAATATTTTAAATCTATAGGAAGTTTATAATAAAGAGTGTTTTTAGTAAAATTAGTGATGTCATGAGACAATAGTATATTTTCTTTAGTGTTTTTCCTGATTATAGAGTGGTGAGAGTTGCTTTACACTTTATGCACACAAAATCTTGTTATGATAATTATGGATATTTGTTTTTAAAATAGAAAACTCTTGGAGTAGTTAGTAAATCATTTGAAAATGCAACACTCATCATCCATAGTGATTACATTGGTATGTAATGGACAAAAGAAATATTATTTAAAAAATACTATAGTTAGGCAGATGAAATACAAGCTTTCTTCTTAAATGGGTTTTACTGTATTTATCAAAAATTTACTTATAAAAGCTTATGTCATGTAGCTTATTTTAGGACAAACCACATCACATATGTAATGGATAACAAACACGACATAAAATTAGTGAAATATATGTTAAGAAATGTATTCTTAAATGAAGAAATGCACAAGTTATCCACAAATAACATAATTTTTAGGGTTTCTGCCACAAATCCTAACATAACCTTTTCTTTCCTTTAATCTACCAAATTGACCATGCAATTGGGGTCCGCAATCCCACCCAATACAAAACGACAAAGAATCCCACACCGTTGGATCCACACCGGCTCACCATTTAATGCTTTGCGGGCCCAGCCTTACATCAGACGGTCCCCGCCATTCATGAGTCAAGAGGCGGTGGGTCCATCTCTCAATCTCACCCGTTCGATTGGCCAAAGAACTCGCTGGGCCCCGTTTTAATGGAAAAAAGTGACAAGAAATGGGGAAGGCCCTTCCTCAAATAAAAATTTCAAAATTAGCGAAGGACAGATAAAATTGACTAGGGTTAGCCGCATAGAAGACTCACGCGCCTTGCTAAGTTCTCTTTCGCGCTAATCCAATTTCTTCTCCTTAAATAAAAAAAACCGAGGCTAAATCTTCAAATTCACCATGGAGCCCCAGATGCAAGATAGAAGCGACGAGTCCGACGAGCAAACGGCCGCGGCGGTTGGAACTGCTGGAGGATTTATCGTACCGGTAAACCCAGGTTCCTTACCGGTACAGCGGTACATAGTACCGAAACCAGAACCCATGGAATTGTTTGGTGGCCTCCAGCTTGTACGAAAACCTCCAGCCCGAAATAGAGATCGCCACACAAAGGTAGAGGGTCGGGGGCGCAGGATACGCATGCCCGCTGCATGCGCTGCCCGAATTTTCCAACTAACGCGCGAATTGGGGCACAAATCGGATGGAGAGACAATACGCTGGCTTTTGCAACAGGCTGAACCGGCAATCATTGCTGCAACTGGTACCGGTACTGTACCAGCCATAGCAACCACCGTCGATGGGGTTCTAAAAATCCCTACACAATCGTCTACCACCGCGGGCCCCACAGTGTCAGACGCCGTGGAAGTCAGCGGTAGTACTGGAAAGAGGAGGAAGAAGCTACAGCCAACCCGCAATACTGGGGGAGGTGCTAGTGTACAGAATGCGCAGATGGCTCCCGCATATTACTCTGTTATGGCTGACCCGTTACTTGGTGGTGGGGCTGTCTCTATATCTTCTGGTCTGGCACCTCTGACAAGTGGACAACCTGGCTTGGTTCCACTTATTCTGGCCCCATCTGGTACTGCGGGTATGCCACCTGGTGCGATATGGATGGTACCAGCACCAACTGCTGCAGGGGGTGGTGCTGGTGCGGGTAATCAAGTTTGGGCCATACCTTCTGGGCCACAGTTAATAAACCTAGCTGGTGGTCAAGCCGTATCAGCTGTACCAGCTGGTACGATGTATCAGGGGATTAGTGTTGCGGCTCCGGGTCCTGGTCTGGAGGTGCACCAAGCCGGACCCGGTAATGGGAACGAAAGAGGGAAGGGTGCAGCTATGGGGCAGCATGAGCAGGTGGAGGATGACGGAGATGCTGCGGAACCTTTGTCTGAGTCGAGCCCTGAGAATTGAGGGGTTTTAGGGTAATTTTTTTTTGTGGAGGGGGTTTAGTGAAATGTTGGAATTTTCCCTTTTTATGGGGGGAGGTGATAAATGTCATGTGTTTTAGTTAGGGGCGTAGAATTAGCCGCAGCAGTTTAGGCTGATGATGTTAGCAAAAATTATCATATTATTTCTAATTTTAGAATTCGACTATTCAAGAGTTAGCTATTGTACTAAAACTGACTGGTTTGTATCACTAAATTGTATCATTGCTGTTGGAGTTGTAATATGAAATGGCATGGAAGTTGTGCTGGTTGTTCAACAACCATTAAAAACAGTATTACTTTATTAAACTGCTTTATTCTTTGTTCTATGTAGGGTTTTTTATTTCATTTCTTACAGAATGGAGAAATCCTAGGGTTCTTTTTGTGTTTTGGTAGCAAGAAATCACTTTCATTTCCTACAGAATTGAGGCCCTGTACTGCTGAAGCTGAGATAGCTTATTTACAGGCACAATTAGATGCTTCAGACGGGTACACTGATAAATTTGTGTAAAATTCCAATCATCTAAATAGAGATTCTACATGCCCCAGTGCTAAGAAATTATTGATCTCTAATGACTGGCAGATCCTTGAACAGACTGATCAAACGCCTGTAACAGTCGCAGAATTTGGTGTTACGCATTCATTTAGCAACCTCCTTTTGCACTGCAATCGCCGTCAACTTGTGATTCTTCTCCAGGTACATTAGTAAATGAAACACCTGTTGCTCAACTTTTAAATGCATAATTAATCAAAATGATAAAAACTTAAAAGCATTATAGTTATTTTGCAATTGACTTCCGTAATTTGGATGAAACCAGTGATCAGGATACCGGCGAGCAGCAGGTGCACACAGAAGATCATGCTGCCTATGCCCAGAAAGAATTGCCAGAAGATCGAACACTATACCAACACAACATAGTACCGAACCTCGCAAGTGGTATGATAGTTTTTTAAAAAAAATTGCATAACTCTTGATATTCTTGATATTTATCAATTATACAACAACAACCAAGCTAGATGTTTTGCATTGATATTATACTCAATGAAACATTAACATCAATATTAATTTTTTCAGAAGGAGCGCTGCATAAATATAAATTGAATCGGCCAAACAAGTTGTCCTTCACAAGTGGAGGAACCAATGGATATTTCCCAAGGATGTCACCGCGAAAACATAATTTTTGGTGGGGCAAATTGAAACAAAACCGGTGATTGTTTAAGGGTTAATAATAAAACTGAAAGTGGTTGCTTAAGTAAGCAGTTGTTTGCACGTGCGAAACGGGTGACAGAGTAGTGGTGCGCCATGCGCGTGGGGCTTCATTTTAGGTTTAGGTGGTCCCAAGGGGGCATCTGTGGGGCCTAGCAAGGCGGAAGTGGTGGGTCAAAGGGCTCCGTGGACCGTGCCAAGAGGTGGGGTTGGGTGCGGAGAGGTTGGGATGTGGACCACCCTCTGTCCCTCATGTGATCCATTAGTGAGGGCTTATGGAATACTAACTTCACGGTAAGTTAGTATTTTGCAGATATGACCCTGTATTTTTGCTAATATTTAATTACAGCAACTATGATCAAGAAATTTTTTCGAATGGGTTGCCCTTCATACATACATATATATATAACAATATTACATGCTCTAATCTCATCTGAAAATATTCTTTTAACTTTTCTTAGGTGTTCTCAGTGAGATTATTACTTGCAAGAGATAAATTACAAAAAAATTACTCTAGCGTTATTGGATTAGCCAGTGAGATTAATTTTAATCGTTCAATTGTTTATGACTTAAATCACAATAATAAGGAAAAAATAAATAAGATAATAGAGTTACGTACATTATTTAAGCTCTTCTTAAACATTTCTATATTAAGTTTAAATTGAACTTCAAAAGTTCTCTTCAATTCTTTATACACATGCTCTTATGTAATTTTTAGTCGCACAGCTTTGGTCATTCGGCTGCAAACGAATCAAACTGAATCAAACTTAACTTAGTTCGAGTTCGAGTTCAAACCAATTTCGAATTGAACTGGATCAAAATTAAAGCAGGGTTTTGAACTGAAAAGAAGAGTTCGAGTTTGATTCAGTGCGATTCGAACCAATTTCAAACCGAACTGGTTCGAAATTGAAACAGAGTTTAGAACTAAAAAGAAGAGTTTTGAACCGAGTTAGACTCAGTTTGAGTTCGATTCGAACCAATTTCAAATCGAACTGGGTTTGATTCGTTTTGAACTGAATTTTTTTTCGAATCGAACTCAATCGAATTACGAGCTACGAGCTTTTTGTGCACCCCATTCCTCTATAAAATTTACTTATTTTAGGGTTAAAAAAATGGAAAATTTATGTGTCAATTTCCCGCGCAAGTAGCAGAATTTTTTTATGTTACTGGCGTATAGACCGAGTGCACAAG
The DNA here is from genome assembly GCA_025461045.1 of Carex parvula. Classification (NCBI taxonomy): domain Eukaryota; kingdom Viridiplantae; phylum Streptophyta; class Magnoliopsida; order Poales; family Cyperaceae; genus Carex; species Carex parvula. Next base: position 211,945 of record JAJGRW010000135.1, on the reverse strand, counting down.
GGAATCCGCAATCTCTATGTTCTGTGGGGATGGGAGAGTGTGGGCCCGAGATTGTGGGCACCACGCTAACGCCTCGGGGGTGCCGTTCAGTGGGCCTCGTTTCTAGTGGTTGGGAGAAAGTTAAAGGCCAGAGAATCTCAAACGTCATGCTACTCAAACTCTCTATGTTGATGTGAAGTCAGGTTTAATTTTACCTCTCCTATATTGATATAATATTGTTGGGATGGACTAACAGTCTCCACCATTCAGTCCCCTAAACGTTCCTTAACTGTCAAAGTACAACTGTCAGTTCTCCATTCAACATACATTAATTCAGTCTCAAAATGGAAAGTATGAATACCTAAGATATCAAGTATTCATATATAATTCATCAAGTATTCATACCTAAGATGTCAAGTACTAATTCACATACAAACTGGGGACCATTACTTTTCGGGGGCAGTAACTGTCAGACTGCATTGGGGACCACAACCAAAAAGTCACGTGGATCACACCACCAGTCCCCCATTCATTGATTAAATTAATTCACATACAAAATGGAAAGTATGAATACCTAAGATATCAAGTATTCATACCTAAGACCTCAAGTATTCATACCTAAGATATCAAGTATTTAAACAAAAATTGGACACAATACATACCCATCTTTTACACATTTTTCAAGGTGGTTTTTTTTTCTCCGTTCAATCTAACCAATTTTTGGGACGATCTATGAGGAATTTTGCAAATCTAAAACCACGAACGTGTTCTATTTTTTTTTCTCTTTCAAATGAGATCCATGATGACATACTTTTACACGTTTTCCAAGGTATCAAATATTCAAATATGAAAAGTATTCATACAAAATGAAAAGTATTCATACCTAAGATATCAAATATTTATATATAATTCATCAAGTATTCATACTTAAGATATCAAGTATTTAAAGAAAAAAACTGGACTCAAATATAAAAAGTATTCATACAAAATGGAAAGTATTCATACCTAAGTTATCAAATATTCATATATAATTCATCAAGTATTCATACTTATGATATCAAGTATTTAAAGAAAAAAAACTGGACTCATCTTTTACACGTTTTACACGTTTTTCAAGGTGGTTTAATGATTGACAAAGTTAGTTAGAATTGGGGGGGACGTTTAGGGGACTGGAGTGGGGGGACAACATCTTTACTCAATATTGTTTGGTTTGGTTTGGTTTTATTGACTCGCAATTAGAGTGGAAAAAATGGCATGGCGGAGCTGGCTCCGTCACAGAACGGCACGGCATGTGTGTCAGTTACGTGCCGTGACTCGCGTGTTCTGTGTCATGATCATTCGAGTGCCGTGCTCATTATTTGAAATTTTGGCACGGCACAGCACGTGAAAAATTTAGTCACGGCACGACACGTCACGTAGTCACGCGAGTCACGTGTAATTAGGACCGTTAAATATTAATTTAATAGTGAATCTTGAATAAACTAACATAAATTATGATTAAATGGTCACGCAAGTCACACGAGTCACGTATGGTCACGGCACGTTAGGCACGGCGTGACTCACGTGGCGTGACCATTCACGTGGCGTGACCATTCACGTGGCGTGACCACCCCTTGACATTTTGGTCACGGCACGGCACGGCACGTGAAAAATTAACTTAGTCACGGCACGACACGGCACGAGACCAAAGTCACGGCGTGTTAGTCACGGCACAGCACGCTTTTTTCACTCTATTCGCAATAGAAAAGTTCAATTTGCAGAGTGTACAGAGGAGAGAAAAGGATGTGGGGATCATGCCTGGATGGATGGGAGAGAGACCAGATAATGTCATCCCAATGTCTGATGGGATCCTCCCTGGATGAATGACGTTCTGAGGCCATCCCAATGTCTGATGGGATCCTCCCTGGATGAATGACGTTCTGAGACAATAACCTCTCCTATGTCATCCAAAAGGATTCTTTTCCGGCCCATTTAGAGCTGAATAGCTGGGCCCTTGGGCTTGAGCCTGAATAATTTTATTTTTCCTTTTCTCCCGACAAGTGTTAGATAGTAAATACAGCATGATAGGTGGTACATTACCAGTACCAGTGGTAGCCTTTTGAGGGGTCATTTTCTTTACTAGGTAAATAAATTGATATGGTATGTTCATATTAGAAAATCACAAAAGACCTTTAGATTTTGGTCTCTTGTCCAAAATTAATCACTCGTCTTGGCCCCAACAAACCTTAATTAGGCATAGCCAACTTGGTTCAATAAACTGGATGGGAGACACAAAGATGAGAAAAAAGAGAGGACAGGAAAAGACGGCCCATTTCATTCTCTGTTAGTGCACACTTCAGAGAAAGGAAGAAAGCCCATTTCATTTCTCTGTTAGTGCACACTGCAGAGAAAGGAAGAGAGCTCATTTCAATTCTTACAAAGGAGGTTTATAAAGATGAGAAAAAGATGAGAAAGGAGGTTTGATCCGTTGGTGTGTGATACTGGTAAGCTCTGTTGAAATCGACAGGTATATATGTATTAAATCTTTCATACTGGGGATGAGTTGTGAATGCGTTACGGTTTATATAGGGACCACAAATTAGCTCTCAAGATCGATTTTTCTCGAACAAAAACATGTGCTGTACTGTACCATTTCTTTTGTTGCGTATTAATTTGACTAATATAGGATGATGCTTTAGTACAATAAAAGAATGAGTTTACTGTTAAGGGTATCAAAGTCGTTTTAATTCTTGAAATCAATAGAGAGAATACAAATTAAATTTTGGTCTAGTCTAGTTCTCAATTATAAATAATCCAATCTATTATTGTTGAAAAAGTCAAAATTTAATATTCAATTTTTCTTCTATGTGTTTTGGTTATATATTAAACAACTGAAATCAATTGTATATTTCTCCTATTAAAAGTGTACTAAATAAAAGAATTAAACCGGCTCATCTATCATGCACACCCCGCTCCAATAACTGGATGTATTTAGAAACAAAATTAATTGAGAAGATAAATGAAGACAGAGAAATTCTAGATGCTCCAAGGAACAAACCAGCCCAATGAAAATAAGCATTTACTGCTTTTGCCATGGCTAATAACTAGAAAGCAACCTAGCATACATCATATGGCATTATGACCATTGCGGAGTTGGTCCGATAGGCTCAGGGACCATCCCGCTTCAAGATCTGTGCACGCTCATGTCAATTTTGGTGCGTACGAAATCATCGCTGGCAGCATACCCCAGATGATTATGGGGTTTGTGTTGTGTGGTGTGTTGTGGAGGGGGGTGATGTGGAGCGGGAATCTCGAGATATGACGGTATCTCAGGCAATGTAACAGTAAACAAACACGAACTCTGCCAGGCATATAAAATCTAGTAGCCAATGCGGTTTTCCTGTCATAGGAAAAAATCATAACTAAAAGCTTCCCACAAATGACTCACTAATACAATGCTGCAAAATGAAAATGTAGTTTCAAATTATAAATATATTATTTATTGTCAAATTATTTGAATTATTTGATCACCAACAAAACCGAGCCGGGCTATTTTTTTTCTTTTCAGAACTAAACCTTAGAAACAATTTCAAATAACAAGATGTTGCTTTTACGCATACAATAAGTATCATTAAGAAAAAAATACTCTTTCACAAATTAAAATTGAGACCCAATTGAAACCTCTCTGCCAATTGCAAACGGGCAGCGAGTTTAAAGCTACTAAAGAAAAAAGCCCAAATTAAGATCAATCATTTGGTCCAGGAATAATAACCCAGTCCATTAGAAGGTACATGCACGACCGGTTAGCTTCTCCTTTCACAATTAAAAGAACAAAGCGCTCTTTTAGTCCCACAATCCCTGTGCTATCTTATGCAAGTATCCAGAGCTCCTATAAAAGACTAGGCGCAGCTTCGTAGCAACTCATACCTTTCTCGGCCTTTTGGCTAAGATCAAGTGTAGTATCTGTTCTTATCAGTTTAATATCTGATATGTGGACCATGTGTTCACAACGATATTAAATTTATTTTTTGTGGGGGAGGATCCACCACAGTAGCTTGCTACTGGGGTCCTCAAGCGTCGCCTTTGCGCTACACTATTGCATAGGCCTGGCGCACCCCAACCAAATATAATTTAAAACTTATAAAGCCTGCACCTATGTTTAACAGTTCATTTAAAACAGGAAAAAAGAAAAATGTTTTTGAATTTAAATTTGTTGATGTTATTTTCTGCAGGACTGGATTTTAATAGTACGGCCTTTGTTCTTTTCCTTTATCTGAGATTTCAGTTGACAATAGTGTATGATTAAGGGCAGGGATTAATACGACCCTAATTTTAGGACTAAATTTGAAAATTAAAAGTTTGGTTTTCCAAATTTCTCAATTTTTGTAATTTGATTTTACAGTGCTAATCCAGTGAATTTGTGCTTCCAGACAAAATTTATCCTTCATAACCTCATTTGTTTTTTATAATGATGCATTTTTTATACAAAGCGATAGTTTGTCGAGCGCAAGATAAGAGTACGAACACTAGATTTCGAACATGATATCTCTTTAATATAAAACATATATTGTTGCTTGGCTACTGCCAAATATAACATTGGAAAAAAACATAACTAAAGCATATTGGTACAGT
>JAJGRW010000135.1:143404-202855 GCA_025461045.1 Carex parvula | reverse complement strand
ACAATGAACCTATGAAATTAATTTTATTGGGTCGGGTGTCAAACAAACATTACGGTCCATGGAATCTGTTTGAGAATGCTGCTTGGGCTTTATCGGATCTTCTGTGGCAATAGCTTTATTTCCAATCATATGCAAGATGATCTCAATGTGTTGAAACATTTTTCCGAATAATTTCATAGTGTGCTATTTACTTTAATTTACATTTTTACAGTTGAATATCCACCTTGACATACTTAGATTGTGTAGATTAATATGAATCCATATAATAAATGGTTTAAAAATTTAGTAAGTTAATTATTAATAGGTAAAAGCCTGAAATTCCCTGTTTATAAAATCTTTACATCTATAGAAAACAATTGTTCTTGGACAACAATCAAAGTAATATTTGTGAATTTTTTCTAGAAACATATATATGAACAACTATTTTGGTATTATAACATTGAAACCAATAACTGATTTTTAAATTGAAAAACTAAAATCATAAATTTATTAAAATTATTGTTTACATAGGTATATTAAATTATGTATAAGTATTAACACCTTTGCTCCAGCTCTGTTTTCAGCTCTGTATATTAAATTATGGCAAATTCTTCTATGGACATAAGGACCTATTTGTAAAATGAGCATATTTTCATTTTTTAAAGTTCAAACAGTCGATCCGACCGTTCAACATTATCTCCATATTAAAATGTACTTGGAGGTCAAATTTTACATTTTTTTGAATTTAATCAAATTTAATTGAACTAGCCATCTACAATATATTGTGGTACTATGACATAAATAAAATATATATATATAGAGAGAGAGAGAGAGAGTTCGGCTACGGTGCTTCGCGAAGTAAAGTGAGTGTTTTATTTCACACTCATATTTTGCAATTTCAAAGTTTAAAATATCAATCCGAACCGTACAAATTGATTTCCATATTAAATTGTGCTTGGAGACCAAATTTTACATTTTTTGAAAAATTTTTACTATTTTTTTAGAATTTTTTAAAATTATTGTTTCTTATGGTCCAGGATTTTTTGAAAAACAGTGATTTTCAAAAATTCTAAAAATATAATATACAATTTCAAAAAAATGTAAAATTTGGTCTCCAAGCACAATGTAATATGGAGATCAACTTGAACGATTCGGATCGACATTTTAAAGTTTCAAATTTAAGATATAGACGTGAAGTAAAGCACTCGTTTTACTTCGCGAAGTACCATAGCCCAACTCTCTCTCTCTCTCTATATATATATATATATTGTGTGGGGAATAAGGAGGGAGCAAGAGGCACATGCAACCGTCACACTACATCAATATATAATGTGTTGTTTGTTGTTACTTGTTACATTGAACCGGATATTTACGGTAGCTAGCAACTAGCAAGCAGTCTAGCAGCTTCCCCCAAGCTGGCAAATTGCTGTCCTGTGCTTTTTTGTGCAACTTGCAAGTGAACCACTCAACGTATGTACCTTTGAAATTGGACTGATTGAGATTGAATTAGAAAAAAAAAAAATTAAAGGCTGAAATTATATTTTTATTTTAAATACAGCTACTTAATTATTCTTAAAACAATTATTGGCGAAACAAGAACCAACTTTTAATCTAGTGGTAAAAATAATATTTGATGTATTGGAGGTTGCAGGTTTGAAATTCAAATGAAAGAAAAATAATTGGTTGTCGAAACACTTTTCTATTACCTGAATGATAAAAATTAACTTGGTAAAATACTGGTCACATAAATTCTGCTGAAATTACAAAATCTCTTATAAATTTATAAACATAATTTTTATTTTGACAAAAGGCTTGATAAAATAAAATAAATAAATTAACTTTAGTAATCTCTCATTCTTTTTTTTCTTTATTTTTGTTCTTTGTTTAGACTAATTGAGGCAAATAATTTCACACCACAAGCTTGCCTTTTTATTTTTTATTTTAATTTATAATTAATTTGAGATATATTCGGAACTAATAAGGCATGTTTGGACAAGTTATAACTTTTTGGTAGCATGCCATGACACACCAGTATTGACCAAATATCTCTTTTAGAATTAATTACCTCTTGAAAGTGATTTGCCATTCATTTTCAGGACCACTTTTGCCTTTAAAACCTGGCATTTTACCCAATATTTAGATGACGAAAAGAACTTACAGAAGAGCCCAGAACACAATTCTATATTATACAAAGTACCCAATATTAACGATAAAAATAATCAATGGTATAAACATAATCTATATATTCATATATCATATTTATAAATATTATTATTCATAATCACATTAATTATAAAATTCGATATATATTTCACTCTATATATTTAACATTAATGACTTTAATACAACAACAAATAATTCTTAGAGTAAAGATTTGGTCCCCCGCCTATTAGTCCCCTAAATGTTCCCCGCTAACTGTCAAAGTCTAAGGGCGTGTTCGGATGTCACGGGATTACGGAATGGAAATGGAAATGGAAATGAGAATTCACTTTTAAAAAAGTAGGAACCCACGGGTACGGAATGGACGGGATTAGTTATGAGAATATGAGAAAATGAGTGTTCGTTTGTATCATGAGATTAATTGTGGGAAATCTTTATTTCTTTTAAAATATGTATATTTATTTAATTGTTTTAGTTTTAGTTATAAATATTTTTTTAATTAATTATTGTTTTTGAATAGTATAGCGTTCTGTTCTGTATTGATTTTACCCAATTAAGTTAAAGTTAGCTTAATATAAAAAGTAATTAAATATAAAATTACAATGAAAAAAAATGTCGTGCCACCATCTATTTATTTAGACCAATAATATATTGTAATTTAATATTTTAATGGGTTGTAAATTGTAACATTTGGTAAAAAAAAAAATTTAATTATATTAATGAAGTTAGATAAAATTGATTAAATAATAATATAAAAAAGATGAACCATTTCTAATAAAAAATATTACTAGAATGGTACAAATAAAATAAGAAAATATTTATAAATAATTAAAAATAAGAAACAACAATTAAAAACATTTACAAACAAGCATTTAAAATATATAATTACAAAAATAGAAACAAACAAACATTTAAAATATGTAATTAAAAACATTAAAAAAAATAAACTTTTACAAACACTTACAAAAAAAAAACATTTAAATTATGTAATTACAATTTAAAATGAATAAATGTACAGATTGAAGGGTTCAGTCCGGATCGTTGGTTTTCTTAGTCCCACAACTTAAATGAATAAAGATTGATCACTTTATATATAACCCATTGTAAAGTAAACGGCTATTGGAGAGAGAAAAAGAAAGATTGAAGAGAGTGCATAGTGGAGATGAATAAAAGTTTGCAGCTTTGCCACGACTTCAAACAAAAAGTAAGAAAGACAAGAATGAGAGAGAATGGGAAAAAAAAATGAGGTCTGAGACCAGGTTTTTGAACCTAAAAAATTGTACTGAAATGGAAACACATCGGGTACACCTACGGGAAATTTTGAGAAAAATTTTGGACTGCCGAACGCTTCAAAGGAATACAATCCTATTTGATCAAAACCCATCAAATTCCCAGTAAAATTTTGACAGCTGAACAAGGCCTAAAAGTTGCTTTATTTGGGAGGCACCTCTCTACCACTAACTGTCAAAGTCTAAAAGTTACTTTATTTGAGAGGCACCTCTCTACCATATCTGCAACCTTTCTAAATCAATTCTTTCCTCTATCCGAAATAAAACACCTTATTAAAATATTTCTCTAGATATACTAACTGTGTTAATCATTAATTAACGACTTTAACCAACAATTAGTGGTCCCCGTCTAACTGTTTAATACCCATTGGCAGGACTACTATTATAAATACTTGCTCGATTAGGTATGAATACTTGTGCGACAGACAACTCGAAAGTATGTCATCATGGATCTCATTTGAAAGAGTAAATTGTGTAGAAAACGTTCATGGTTTTAGATTTGCAAAATTCCTCATAGATCGTCAGAAATATTTGGTTAGATTGAACGGAGAAAAAAAAACCACCTCTAAAAACGTGTAAATATGAGTAAGTAATGTGTCCAGTTTTTTTTTTAAATACTTGATATCTTAGGTATGAATACTTGATATCTTAGGTATGAGTACTTGATATTTAGATTCACAAAATTTCTCACATATCGTTAGAAATATAGGCGAGATTGAATGGAAAAAAAAATTCACCTCTAAAAACGTGTAAAAGATGGGTGTGTGATAAGAGAAATAAAAAAAAGTTTATATGTTCAATTTTTTTAGAAATATTTGGTATCTTAAGTATGAATACTTACATGATGAGTTATGAATACTTGAACGACGAAAAATCCGAAAGTACTTCATCATGGATCTCATTTAAAAGAGAAAATTACGTCGAAAATGTCCATAGTGTTAGATTCGCAAAATTTCTCACAGATCGTCAGAAATATTAACGAGATTAAACGGAGAAAAAAAAACCCACTTCTAAAAACGTGTAAAAGATGAGTGTGTAATTAGAGAGAAAAAAAAAGTTGATGTCCAGTTTTTTTTTTTAATACTTGATGTCTTAGGTATGAATACTTAATATATTATATGATAATACTTGCACGCATAAGTATCCATACATACGCGCGCCAGTTGTAAATTTTTTCAATCATAAGTGGTCTCCTAAGTAGTTAATGTAGTTAGTGGTTCCCATTGTACTTTACACATCAGTTAATCAGGGGGACGTTTATGGGACAGAATGGGGGGACTGTTAGTCGATCCCTAATTCTTAAATTGCATACAAAATCCATTATTAGACCATCTATATATTTAATAACATATTATAAATTTTAATCTATAATTTTTAATTATGTTTGAATTTTCTTAAAATTTTATTATTAAAATAAATAAAATAATATAAATCAAATGTTCCTTGTAAAAAAAAAATAAACTAAAAGACATGTTCAGTATAATAGTCTGAAACTGAACTCCCTTAACACAACAATTTAACAATTTACTTAACTCGGTAACATCCTAAATAAGAAAGCAGGGGAGGTTCATTTAGACAGTTTGGTTCAATGTCCGGTCGGAACATTTGATTCGCAAGAATCTTAAAGATATGCACGAGTAGAAACAGCCGTAGCTTCCCGAAGAAATAATAAAAGTATCAAATCGAGGAAACCTATTGGACGCGCAGTCCGGTCACGCAACGAGCAGGTGTCGTGTCGCGAAGCTATTGGCTAACGGCAGCAGCCATGGGCTGTATTCTCGTGACCAGAGCTGCTCATTTTCGGATTGTCTGTGACGCGATTTCCTGTTTAGAAAATAACGCAAGTCATGTTGACTCATCCCAGCAATTTTTGTCCACACAGCTTACATTACGTACAAAACTGTCAGACGAAGAAAAACTAGACACTAACAGTAACTTGGGGCGGTTTGCTATATTTTTTTTTTTTAGAGATGTTTAGCGTGTATAGAATGAATGTTTTAAAATTTGACGCTAACAGTAATTTGATTTACTATAATTTGATTTCACTGCTTTTATGATTTTTTTTTCTCTATTTTTGGATACTCATATTCTTTGATTTTGTAAATAGAATATATGACAAATAAAAAAAAATATATATATATATATATATATATATATGAAACTAGAGCTGAACTTTAGATATTGCATAGAACCCATACCAAGAAAATATATTCTTATTCACTTTCATAAAATATTGATAATTTTTTTTATTTTTAAGCCATTTTGTGTTATCTTTCATAAATAATAAAAAATAGTAAAAAAAAAATTCAAAAATAGTAAAGTTGGTATTCTACAAGTTTACTGAGCTATGATAGGCCAAAATAGTACTACTACTTTTAAAGATTTATAAATCTTAATTTCTACTTACGTTCAGATCACAAACGTATGATCTTACCGAGTAGTATGATTGGAGTATTTATAGCCTTATCTGCCTCCACCTATCTGCACCCCTACTTCAATGGAATTCGGATCCCCAAAAGTAACTCAAATTTTGAGTTTGGATCCAGAACATCTTATCAGAATCCGCATGAATATTAAAGGACCCCGTAAATTTCAACCTGATCCGGATTGACCCGAATTTTGATCAACGGTCCGTATCAAAATTCAAAATTTGTGTTACTTTCGGGAATATGGACCCGCTTCAATGTTTTTCTGGTATAATGCTGATACTGATCTCCTCCAGCACCTATGAACCTGGGAACAAATCTAAATTTCATGGTATAATCTCAAGTGTCAGTTTCTTCCATTATTCCCCTAAAGCATTGATTTGGAAACATTTGATTTAACATCATTTTTATTGATAGCATATTTACAAGAGGTGATTGAACAGTGATAATTGATTTTTGAGTTCTGTTGAATCATGCTAGATTATGCTTTTAATTAGTATGATTTTTTGTATTATGGATTACGGCTTGTTGTATTACTTAAACCATAGAGTCTCAAAGGAAGATTTTGGAATTTTATATTTGTGAGGTATCTAATTAATTCAGTCTTGGTCTCTTATTAATTATTTTCTGAATGTTTTGATTACCTATGATTATCTAATTATTTATGCTTATTTACACTTCCACTTTTTAATATCAAAAATAGTGCCCAAAAAGAAAAAGACCACAGTACGGTTTTTTTTGTTGCGATTCAAACAATAAAGCATCTCCTGAAGAAAAACACAACCCAAAAGAGGCAAAAAATTATCCTGAACTGTCTTTTTTTTTTTTTTTTTTTTTTTGTGGAGAAAACAACAGGGGTCAAGCCCCTATTTCATTAACTGCAAATCTAAATTTGAACAGTTGGGAATAACAGATTCCTTTTATTCTTTTGGAATAACAGCATATTTATTTCCGCTTATACTTAGATATAGGCATTGTACTCTTAAGTTTTCTGTTCTTTTCCAAAATAAGTTAGCTAAAAAAAACCTCCAAAGACTTTGCCATTTTGCATGCAAGCGCCGCTAAAAACCTCCAACTATTCTAAGTGTATTTTGATCCTTCACCTGTCTAAGAATAGTACAAGTACCTTTATCTTTAAATTTTTTTCTTATCTCAGGATATATTTAAATTAAAATGGTGGAAATAAACTAAAATTGTAAAATCCTATCAAATCACCTCAGGAGAAGACAGCATGCTCTAGCTCCCCAATTACAAATCAACAAAGAAACTTTAAAGAGCCATTTAATAATCTCGCCTTTTTTTTTTTCTAATACAAGCTCGAAATCCAACCTAAAAAGGAGGAAGCATGGAGAGGCCAAACCTAGAGTGTAGGATGTATGAGTCGAAATACCCCGAACAAAACACAGTAGTCATGGTTCATACAAGCGGTGTTTCCGAGATTGGCACATCTGTGTCGCTGTTAGAGTACAACAATATTGAGGGGTTGATTTTCTTTAATGATAATAACACCAACTGTCCCCACCGCAATCGCTCCTTGACCTCCTTCATCAAATGCTACTTTGCACAAACACCCGTTTTCCAGGCCGAACCGATGGAGCCTGCCTATGTCCTTCGTGTCCAAAGGTTAGCGCATTTTAACTACATTTTTTAAGTTGAACGGGCAACTCTGCTTTCTTGACAGATAATTTGATCGCACGACATCATGGTTGCATGTAGCATCTCTGTATATCAGAGAATTGTCAAAAGCTAAGGATGAGAATATTTAAAAATTGCAGCAGTTCAGTGTACAATTTTTTGTGCTGCAGCACAAGACCTTGAGAAACTTCAACATCCAACAAATATTTTGTGAACAATTTCTTTTATGTTTCACCATTACTTAATAATTGGAGACTTCTTACAATTATAGTTTACCATTTTGTGCCAGACCCTACCATGAATTATCCAAGTACTACAACATTAAAATAACTTTAAAATTAACTAATAAAAAAATTAGATAATATATGCAAGAAAAATAACTCTGCAATGCATAGGCTTTAACAACAAGAACATTGAATTATTATACACATAATAAGTAGGGCCTGCTGTAAGCCCAAGCATGGTAATAAACCCAGTCCAACCTGATCCAATGAGCAATTAGGCCAGAGCTAATTGTTCCGAGTCAAGTACCTGGGAGGATACAGATTCGGCCTAGACTTGCTGTGATGGACTTAAATAATTTGGAGCAAGTGAAACCTAAGTAAGGATTATGGATTGAAATTGTTATCTGGATAAGGTTTTGTGATACATGAATACATCCATGCCAAATTGATATTTGATTGAGGCATTCTTGTATAATTCAGAGTCAATCAAGGCAATTCAAGGCAAAATTCCCTTAATGCTTAATTGAGGCCAATTAAGAGTGTCCAGTTAGGTTATTGTATTGCTTGAAAAATATAAGCATTTCACTAGAAATTTCAATTGTGAAACAGAGAGAAAGGATGCGTTTACCTGTCGAAGAAATGGGTGTCAGAGGATGCTGCAAAGGCATGCAAGAAGCGGTACTACAAGTCGAAGCTGGTACACTTCATCATGCGTCAAGTGGCAGAGAACCTTTCAATTGACTTGGAGGATGTCTACACCGCAATCGGGTGGCCTCTCTACCGCAAATATGGCCATGCCTTCAATGTAATTTGTTGGACTAACAAATTTAAGTACTCTACAACGTTTTCACTGCTGCTTGTTCTAAATTTGATCTCACCTTGTCTTTGCATTTTTGTTGACAGGCATTTAAATTGATTGCGCACAACCCTGATCCCATCCTCAATTCACTTACGAATGAAATAGGAGAAGTTGGCCCATATGGCGAAGAGGTAAGATGGTGGTGATACACATTATGTTGTCATGTAATTCGGTGGTTTTAAAAGAAAACATTTACAATGAGGTAAATTCATTAATTTGGTTTTTTTTTCCTTTCAGGTGACGAAGGTGGAACCGGCAGTCACTGTGGAAATGAAGCATGCATTGGTGAAGAGCATAAGAAATTTCATAGAAATTATTGGTACTGTTCGTGTGCTTTCGCCTTTAGATTCAAAGGCATTTAATTTTGAAGATCTAGATTAGACTGAAACCAGTCGATTTTTTCGTGATGTCACTAGAAATTTCTGAACTTATGCTTCATTCAAACTTTTTTTTTCCTTTTTCTTTTTAATATATTATGATATAATATCTAGTTCTAGTCCTATAAAAACTAATTAGTGCTTATTACTTGTCTTTTGTATCCTGACTCAGTCATTTCACTCCAATATACACAGATTGTCTTTTTCTTTTCCTTCAAGTGTATATATTAGTAAACCCTAAAAAAAAAGTATATGTATTAGTAATTGCAGAATTCATTTCACGAAAGTTGGGGGGCTTTTTGTAAAACAAGCTCGTTTCTTCACCTCATTTTGAAATATCATCTGATAATTCTCAATAGCAAATATGAGAAAACTATAAGATGTGTGTTTTGATTTGAAGCCAATGTAAACATGAGAAAATGTATTTTGATTATACATTAGAATTTGTATTTATATAATTTCTTAGAAGGTAACCTAGTCACAATTATTTTGGCGCACCATCTGCACCTCTTTTGTTAAATCTTTTTCTATAAAAATTATTTTGTTAACTATGAGCCATTTCTCTTCTTTCTTTCGTGGGAATTTCATGTATCCCCTTCAAAAAACTTCAATGCTGCTATTGAAAGTTGAAACTATTCTATAGTTAGGTTATATGTGTAGGCTACTTCGACACATTTAATAACTTTATTTTTTCCAAGTACATGATATTTGTAAGGCAAGAAAACCTAGGCCCACAAGCCCGTAGTACTGTAATTACATGATATAACTATTTTTATAAATTTTAAGCAGATGGTTAGCATGCGGCAGGTAGCTTTCATCCTTCTTTGCTACTGTATTTTTTTTACCGTTGAATCTGCTTTAATTTTCGCACACATGATGAAAAATTGGAACAGATGAATTTAACGGAGATGGATATAAACGCGTTTCAAAACCCTCTGTTAATCTAATTTCCCTTCCCAGTGCACCAACATTGCTCCGAGGCCGGAGTTGGAGCGTCTCTGGGCGCCAACCCAATCCCTCCCCTCCTGAGGTTGGAGTTGGAGCGCCTCTCGGCCCCAATCCAACCCCCAGTCCGGAGTTGGGACGGGTCCGGATCCCCTAAAGTAACCAAATCTTTGGGTTTTGGATTGAGACCGTCCGATTCGAATTCGTCGCTCGAGATTGTCTCGGAATTCGAATTCATCGTCGGGATATGTGCGCTCACTTCGCGGATAGATTTTTGCGGATTAAAATTGGACGGTCTCGATCCAAAACCCAAAGATTGAGTTACTTCACTGATCCGAATTGAGTTGGGACGCCTCTCGGCCTCAAACCCACGTACCCAACCCTCTCCCAATATTAGATTTTTATGGCCTATTTATGGGCTTATGTATCTTATTTAATGGGCAAGCTGAGATTGATGTGTACATGTTTGAAATGTGACGATAAAAAAGGTAAGAGAGAAACTTCCTCAATTAATCTTGCATTTTTCCTAAAGTTCCCGTTAATTCGTGCAATTAGTTTTGGTTTATAAAACTTGAGATGTAACAACTCAGATGTTGTTGTTCATTGAATAACAAATCTTTCTTATTTAACTTGTAGGTACTTCATGGAAGATTGTGGAAAGGATATTTACTTAATTAAACAATGGAAAACCAGCTTAAATATAGTATTCTTCTAACAAAGATATAGATCAGGTCATTGCTAAATAGGTCTATCATATTGTTAATCATTTAAATTTAAAGGAATCACCGTAGAAATACTCTCATGCTGATCTCTTTCTTATTGATTTATGTTTAGTAGTGAGAACAGTCCAAAATTTCCATAGAATAAAAAAACAGGATCTCTAAAATAATAAGATATAATACATTTATCACATCTGATAGGGCTGCAAACGAATCAAACCGAGTCAAACTTAAACGAGTTCGAATTCAAACCAATTCGAATCGAATTGGTTCGAAATTAAAGCAGAGTTTCAAACTGAAAAGAAGAGTTCGAGTTTGATTCGGTGCTATTCGAACCATTTTCGAACCGAACTGCGTTTGAAATTGAAGCAGGGTTTAGAACTAAAAAGAAGAGTTTCGAACCGAATCAGACTCAGTTCGAATTCAATTCGAACCAATTTTGAACCGAACTGGGTTTGATTTGTTTCAGAACTGAGCTGATTTGATTCATTTCAAACCGAATTTTTTTTCAAATCAAACTCAATCGAATTACAAGCTACAAGCTTTTTGTGCACCCCTACATCTGAAGACCTAATGTCCTCTGTCAGCATGCGTCTCGATTTCAATTTCTAAATGTTATAATTATATATAACATTTAGAAACTAATATTAGATAGTTGTAATAACTAAAATCACAATACATAAATTATCAGAAAAAAAAAAAACTTAATGAAAACCATTAAAATTGTCTAACACCTATATCTTCTTCACACTAGAATCCTTCGTGCCAGCCAGGTTAGCTTGCCTAGAGAGATAACCTTCATAAATTTCAACAACGAGACGTGGGTCCCGCTCAACCAATTCTTTGTATTCCTCTCTATCCCTTAAACTCGCCATATTCTCTATAATTAGAGAAAATGCTGCATCCATCAATTGTTTTGCATTATGTTGATGGGCAAATGCATAACAAGCAATGGCATTTTCGTGATTAACTCTAGATGTCATGTACGTCTCACAAAATACCTTAAGATGATTCACTTGGTATTTCTCAGCTAGGATTAACAAATCTGGTGCAATGTCTTCATCAAGGGGTGTTTCGGCCGTGTATAAATAGTCAATGAACGATCGGAGAACTTTTGCGGATGCATCAGGAATCCTTATCACCCCACTTCGGCTTTCCTCCATCTCATTCTCTAGCATTGCGTTAAATACTGGAGAGCGGCTTACCTGATTTTGATACAGATTTTTATTAAATTCAAATAATCTTAAATGAATAAAGGAACATGGTATATTGACAATAATCTCAGAACCTACTTATCAGAAAACTAAGAAAAACCTTGAAACATTAATTGAAGAATTCAAATGGATTAGTAATTTGCCCGGATCATTAATTTTGTTAATACGTTTTCTATTTTAAATAGAAGTGAATTAAACAAAGGCTTAATTGTTTCTAAGTTTTGATTTTAAGAGTGTCAGTTCAACCCTTTGGGGCGTGCTATATTAAGCACACTTATTGCAATATTAAGCAATGAAGAAAACTCTCTAAATACATGTTTTTCCCTTATTCTTTCTGTTGACTTAATTAAGGAACATATGCATTAAAATAACTTTAAAAATGAATGCATTAGATTTTGCATGTACACGCATCACTCGTGACGTAAAGACTTTCAACGGTTTGAATTCGTAGTTTGAAGCCAATCTGATAGCTTTTGGAGTTCAGCTCACCAAGAGCCTAGCACATACTAGCCTCACTCTTGATTCTTATATGTTGGGTGGCTAGTGCTCATATTATTTTTCTTGAAATGAATAAGTAAAAAGCAGAAATTTATCCAAAATGTGCAACCATTAACTCTTTTTTTTTTCTTTTTTTTATAAAACCACCCTCAGATTAAGTTGTTGTTGGTTGCCATTCAAGGTATGTGTAACGTTGAGAAACAGGTGCTAGAATATTAATTGACCGGAGCTGATCCTTAGCTCTCTTTCGTAATCATCGAAATGTCGATTTTTCGGTCACTTTCTTTATTAGGTATTACAATAAGTGCGCTTATTGTAATATCACGCCTTTCCAAATTTATGTGAAAAGTTTCTCAAAATGCAAGCTCATTCAAGTTACAGTTACTAAACATTATCATAAATATACTGACAGTGTAAACTATCTCAACCTGATCAATATAAGGGTAAATATTTTAACAGAGCCGTTTTGACTTCATGCAGCGCACAAACTATATACAACGCTATTTTTATTCCATAGTTCCCCACTGTATGAAGCCAAAACTGCTATGTTAAAATCTTTACCTCAACAGGGACGAATCTACATACAATGAATGGGGTCAATTGACCCCCATTCATTTGAACTTTTTTTTATTTATACCTTATTTTAATATAGTTTAAAGTAAAATATTATGGATAGTATGAAATTGACCCCCATTTGTAGTAGGAAACTTTTATATGCTTGACTCCCATTCACGTTTGACTCCCGTAGTCTGAAAGTCTGGCTCCGCCCCTGTACCTCAATATACTATGTATACATTACACCCCTTAACTCTAATCCTAGAGTTCAATTAATTATGACAATAAGTAAATCTAACAGATCTACAATTTATCCGACTGCAGCTACCACCAAAAATCCCCAAATCGATAACTAATT
This sequence comes from Carex parvula, assembly GCA_025461045.1. Taxonomy (NCBI): domain Eukaryota; kingdom Viridiplantae; phylum Streptophyta; class Magnoliopsida; order Poales; family Cyperaceae; genus Carex; species Carex parvula. The sequence goes on along the minus strand of JAJGRW010000135.1, from coordinate 189,617 downwards.
AAGAAGGTAAGAGAAACCTTACTAGGACAGCTCGGTGAGCAAGCACACCAGAGGAATCAGCGATTGAGCCTGTCGCGTGGTCGGAGACGGCGGAGTGAAGGAGGAGGAGTCCAGCGGAGGCATGATCTGAAGTGATATGAGAAGAAGGGGGCTCAAGACGGAGGAAGGAGAGAAGGGATTTGAGGTGCTCGATCTCACGGTGGAGCTCCTCCTCCGTCTCGCTCGCCTCCTCGTAGCACTCCTTACATGTCCCCGCCTCCTCCTCTCCGTACTCCTCTCTGCACGACTGACAGTACATCTTTCTCTCTCTTTCTCTCATTTCTCTCTCTACGAGACAGACTGAGTGTGAATCCGGATGCCTCCAGTCTCCAGTTGCAATATTCCCAGCTCATTCTTCGTGATATTCTCCAGTGAAGATATTCCCCGCTGTATTCGGGACGTCTCCAGTCTCAACTTGGGATTTTTATAAATGATTGCCTCCAGTCTCCAGTTGCAATATTCCCAGTCCACTTGAGAGTAGGTCCGATGCCCATCGGACCTACTCTGGTTCGATGGGTTTATTCACCGTCGATTTGCTTTAAGATTTGAGCGGAACACTTTAGTGCGTGTCTGTTTCAATTTCGTGCGCACAAATCTTAAATTAGATCGGACGGTCATAATACTCGTTGAACTTAAAAGTAGGTCTGATGGGCATCGGACCTACTCCGTTCTCTTCCCAGCCAGTTGAGTATTCAGATCGAACGCTGTATTTTTGTTCGGTTGTTTAGTTTTAATTTTTGTTTATAATAGTTTGTGAGTTTTATTTCTATCTTTTGCTTTATTTTTTTAAGTAAAAGTTGAATGTCAAGTTACCCAGCTATTTTATACTCTTGTTATTATAATAAAAAATTTCTTCTATTTGAATTTCGAACTCATGACCTCCTACATAAAGACTATGTTCTTATATCTCTTTCCTTGTTATTTATAGGAAAAAGAATATGAATTCTCACTTCTATTTTTTCAAATTCTGATTTATTTTTTGGAGCGATAAATTAATTAAACACAATAGAGCTAAAGATGCAAATAATAATTTATTGAAGTTCTCATTCTCATTTATTATTAAACTCAATGGAGCAATAATTTTTTCCTATCCCCTTCTCACTGTTCATTAATCAAAGTTCTCATTTGTTCTATTTATTAAATTCATTAAATTGTGATTAAACTAAAATAATTTAAAATATAAAAATGAAACACAAGACTAATAATAACTTCAAATAGCATTTCAACATTATAATAATTATTTATTAAATACAAAACTAAAAATAATTAAACAAAACACAAGAATAATTTTTAATTTAAGTTTCTATTTTGACGACTAACATGATCATGCTACATTAGTCTAACAATTTCATCTCATTTATCACTTTGCAATGTGCAGTCAGTTCACTTAGCAGCGTGTAATCAATTCACTCAATTAAATTTTTTAGAATCTGATATGTACAATTATATTAATCAGAATCAATAATTAGTATCAATACACTTAATATAGTTTAATTGTAATATTACATATTCTATAAAAAAAAAAACCAACATCTTTACAAATTTCTCATGCATTTGTCGAACACCTATGTTCTAAACTTTTTCATGGATTAAATGACTTTAATTTTGACAAATCAAAATTCCTATTTCCATATTAAAAATTCTCATTCTCACAAAATTTTCATGTTACCAAACAGACTCTTATAAATAACCCAACAAAACATTAACACTAATAACTCGTGATTTATAACTTAAACATAACAGCAATAAAAAAATATACTTCAAAAGTTAGAAAAAAAAAAGGTTTCCTGTATAATACATGTCTACCAAACGAAGTTGTTTTTGAAAACGAGCAATATTACTCCTGTCCTTTAAATTGATTTAAATGAGTAATCAGAATACAATACTAAAAGCAAGAATATTAGCGTCGTTCTTTAGAAGGTTTTTCATAAAATAAAATTACATAGTATTAAATATTAGTGTCGGCATAAGTGAATATTCAAAACTGATGTGTATTTTGACCGTATGATGAGGTATGAAAGACATGAGGTATTGGAACCCTCTCTTTTACCTACATAAACACTAAAGTATTTAGCATTTTGGTTGCCTTGACACGCTCAATAATTTAGCATTCCACCCTTTTCACCTAAAAAAAATTCGAAATAAATTAATAAAATTAATTAATTTGTTAACAATATATAAATTTATTGAATGACTTCTAATAAATTCTTTAAAAGTGTTGTTTCTGTTTCAAATAAAAAGAAAATACACAAGTGCCGAAGTTTAAAATTTCAATTCAAATTTTGGGACTTCATAGGATCCTTTTTGGAACAACACTGTTTTCATTATTTATGCGGAAATGCAACTCGACAAAAGAGTTATTAATCATTTCTAGTTGTAACATAATATGTTTTTGCAAATATAAAAAAGAAAGAAAGCTCAGATTCATTCAAGTGTGGAGGTGCTTAGTCATGCATCCTAACAATTTCAAAGTTTTTAGTCATGTATATTAAAATTTAATTGATTTTTTTTTTTTTAAGTTTTCATATAGTTAGTCCTCATTATAAAATACTTAAGGTGTGCTTTAGCTTACTGGTTGTTTCAATTGTGAAAATCGAGACTTGAGTTCAAATCTTGATTTTCACATATTACATAATTTAAGTTCGATGGATGTTAATCACACATTTTCTGACTTATAATTACAAGATGGTTAAAAATGTTATCGGGATTTATACCCATATATGTACGGATAGGATTATAATGTTTTATTATTTCCGTGATCAATCATGCCTCACATTCTTATCTTTATTTTCAAATTTCAACAATCTATCTGAATCGCTCAACATAATCTCCATATTAAAAATGTGCCTAAAAACTAAATTTTATATTTTTTGAAAATACTTTATTATTTTTTTAGATAGATACAAAATTAATGTTTTAGATAGTGTGCTTACGGATAATGAATTTGGAATAAGCTTCTATTTTTTTTTAAAACTTCAAAAGGTATGCTTAAGAATATACTAAAAATAAGAATGAAAAAGCAAGCTTTTTTTTAACCAACCAAAATTGACTTTGCTAAAAAAAAAGGTTCGATTTACCATTTATCAAAAATAAAAAAAGCTTCTATTATTAACAACTTGTGGGAGTCCACATCCTTGGAGGTAGAGAACGGAGTAGGTCCGATGTCAGTGAGCATAATCACCGTCTGATCTAATTTAAGATTTGTGCGCACGAAAATTGAAACAGACACGCACAAAGTTTAAAGCGTTCCGTACGACTCTTAAAGCAAATCGATGGTGATTAAACTCATCAAACCAGAGTAGGTCCGATGCCCATCGGACCTACTCTCAAGTGTCCGAGGTAACATAATATTTGAGTTTAGATCCGAACTATGATGAGAATCTGGACCAATCTGGTTCAAAGTAGAATGCATATGGCTTCTTCAATATTTATGTCAAAGCATATTAGACAGTCAATGTGATATGAATTCGTTTCGTGATACACGAAATATTCAGATGAAAAACACTCGAGTCAAGCTATCTACAATATCAAGGGACAAGACTGAACCTCAAAAACCTGAACATTACCCGACCAGATATCAAACCAGAGTCAATCTGAAACCTGAATAACCATTTAATCAGGTGTGTACTTAACAAAGCAGAGCAACCCACAAATTCATGAATTCATATCATATAAGGTAACATAATAATTTTTGTTTAGATCTGGACCATTTGATAAAAATCCGCACAAATATTAAAGAGACCCCGTGTATTCCGCCTCAGGCCGCATTGGCTCGGATTCTGATTGGATGGTCCGGGTCTAAACAGAAATATTTTGTTATCTCAGAGGATATGGACTTCAAAACCCTTAGGCTGGAAACTCCAGTGTAATTCTAACATGATGAACAGCATGGATGAAGAAAGTAATCCCCACCCCTGGTACGAACAATCATGTCACATCCCCCATTAATATTCGTGCAAGAGCACCCGCTCAGCATTATGTATCCCCTCAGGTACATGAGGCTATTGTATGGAAAATCAATAGTCCCGATTAATCCCAGCTGTAAACTCAATCTGGTGCCAACAGAAACTATAGGGGTCTGTTTTGAGATTAGTGCCCGGTTATAAGAACGGTCTAGATCTATTTATTGCACCTCAGGTATTGCACTGGATGTGAATTCCTCAGCACTGAGCCTCGACACAGATGCACGAATATTGATGGGGACAATAAATTGATACACCCATACCCCAGGTAATGGAGTGCATATCCTCAGGGATAGCGGACCCGTATCCTCTGCGGAGCAAAACGAATGGACCAGATTAACTCTCAGCCGCTTTGAGACTCGGGCTAACAGAAGGGGCAGTATTATTGGCTTTGAGATTCGTGCCAAGTCAAAACTAACTGACCAGATTAACGAACCGCAGGTGCGGAGTTTAAAAACTCCGCAGACGATAGCGTTCCCGGGGATAGCGCGGGGGCTAGTAATATTTGAGCTTTGAGATTCGTGCAGAACGTATTTGAATGGTTGAGATCACTCGTAAGGTTTATGGATTTCAACCGTTCAAATTCATCATTTGAAGTCAATTTAATAAGTTTTAAGAGTTTAGTTCACAAAGAAATTTGATAAACTTAAAAGCACATAGCTCTACTCGATTTATTAATTATTCACATTGTTTGTTTTCTTTATTCACTTGGTTTGATTGCATTAGTGTTCGGAACCCGGAAGAATATATTTGACTGATAAACTTCCCACTTGTCAATTCTCACTGTAAAGATTGTTTCTCCCTCAAGCAAATTAATTTAATAACTTTTTTAATTTAAATAATTTAGTACCGAGTCTGGCTAATATGACATCAGTGTTATATGACACTAACTTCAAAATTGATTGAATAGACTTTAAACGACTAATTCAAACCGATTTACTTTATGAGTGATTATTACATGCAATTTTTTTTATATTTTTCGAGTTATTTTATTATCAAATCAAGCGGTAAAAAATGTTGAAAAATGAATGTATTAAAATTAATTTAAAAACTCACACATTTGACCGCTTGACTTGATACTAAATAAATTCGAAAAATTATAAATTTTGTATGTAATCGCACAACTAATGAAGTAGATCGGTTTGAACGGTTTGAATTCACTATTTGAAGTTGATTTGATAGGTTTTGGAGTTGGTGTTATATAGGCTGAAATGACATTGATATTAGATTAGCCAGACTCTTTAGTACCGGAGTTAACATAAGCACTTATCTAGGAAAAATATTTATATATCGTCGCGGTACATTGGAATATCTATCTCGGAATTTATAGAACTGTGTAGGTCATTTTTACGCCATATATATACTGTACTTTTGAGTACCAGAAATTAGGTCATTTTTACTGCTCCTGAGGGTTATTGTACTGCTCGCATTTCATGCATGTTAGTTGCATTCTTTTTTTGATGCAATACCTAGGCCTAACAAAATTTTATTAGAGGCCCCAAAAAATATATAGCATTCCAGTATAATATTTCTTTTTCTTTGTTAGACTTGTCTTTTTTTTGGAAATTTGAAGATCTCAAGCAACAGGGAGGATGTTATAAGCATAGCAGTTAACCACATAAGATGATATTATTATAATTATTTGGGCCGCTTAATTAAGGCTAATATATTTATATTCTTAAAGCCTATACTTCCAGCCCAGATTACAAGCACCTATCTATGACAGGCTTAATTAAACTGTATCATTTACGTCAAAGATAAAAAATAAAAGGAAACTTATTCTGAGTTGCAAGTAAAAAATGGTAAAAGATCTGTCCATTTAACAGCTTTCGTTCTATGTATTTGAAAACATCCGGATTTCCAATCAATTACGAGTCATATTTTGAAATCTCAACCGTCCAATCAGAATTTGGATCAATAATATTCGACCTCAAGCCTGTAATACACAGGATTCTTTAATATTCGTGTTTTATAAATCGGATGATCCGAAATCCTTCTGCAGAAACCTAAAATTTCATCAATTACTGGACCGGCGCGGATCAGGAAACCCTTGGCCAAACTTATCCTCTCCATTTTAATAAACTGGATGAGTCTTTTAGAAAGGGATGAATAATCAATAATGGAGAGCTGGGTCCTGCTGGGATCCCAAGATAAAAGTTGTGAACCACCCAACTAGTGCCACGTCGTCATCTAGACTTCATACTTGGTAGATGAACGAGAGAATGCAGATTCTCTGTGCCCGTTCGTTACCAATATCTGTTGTTTGTACTTTGTACCGTGTCAGGTCTCATGACAACAAGGTATAAACTATAAAGTTATCAATGCAGCTGTATACCTGTTTTTATTTGTATTTTCCATCCATGGTGTGTCAAATTTGATGTAGACTAGCTGATTTGTAATGGATGGCTCAAATATATATGTTTGAGGAGGAGCGTTCAAATACCTCGTGCCTTTCTTACTTCATATTTTATATTTTTATTTTTAAAGTCTAATATGTCGATCTGAACCGCTCAATATGATATTCATACTGAAATATGATTGGCGATGAAATTTTATAATTTTTGAAAAAATTTATTATTTTTGTAGATAGGCAGAAAATACTATTGTTGAACGGTCCAGAGATAGTGCTTTTGTATCTATCTTAAAAGATAGTAACAAATTTGCAAAAATTATTAAATTTTATTCCTAAATATATCTTAGTATGAATATCATGTTGAGTGGTTCAGATCGATGTTTGGACTTTCAAAATGATGATATACAATATGAGCTATGACGAATTATGAAAAATATGAGGTATTAGAATCCTCCTCATGTTTGAGATGGTTTGATAAATAATATATTTAGGAGTCAAATATGATAGTCCCGAGCCCACATGATTCAAGAATCCATATCCTATATGAGGTAACAAAATATTTTTGTTTTTATCATCAATTGAAATTCGGGCCAATCTAATTCGAGATGGAATGTACGGGCCGGACTGCTTTAATAGTCGTGCAGATTTTAATTAGACAGTTCAGATCCAAACAGAAATATTATGTTACCTTAGCTGAAACGAAATTCATGATTCAGTATTATGGTTATAAATTTTGATTTTAAAATTTAAACAAATAATTCGAGCTACTTTATTCGATCTACGTACTGAATTTTTAAAACATAACATTTACATATTTTATACTATATTTTAGATATAGATGGAATCATTCCCATCATCCCATGGGACAGTCCATATATATTAAGATTAAGTGGCTTTCTCTCAATACAAAAAATAGTGATAAAATCTCTTAAATATAAATTTGATTTCATACAAGATTTGGGTATGTGAATTATATTGATCAACTCAAAGTTGATTGTTAAAATTTCAAAAATTAACATTCAGAAATATAACATAAATGGAGCCTGTAAAAGATAATCAGAAAAAAGCAACGATTTTCTCTCATGATTTCTCAGTCTCTGTGAAAGTTAAAAAAAAACTTTTTTTTTCAAATAACACGTTTATAAATTTTTTTCTACATGCAATAAATACTTTTTTTAGCATACGCTTTTTAAACAATATTTATTGTATGGTAATTCTTTGTATTGGTCATGTAAGGTTGAGATTAAGACATTAATGTATGAAGTTTGTATCCATCAAACATTTTTATACGTTGTATCTTTTTAGACATTAAGCTTATATGCAATTGATTTAGGAGAAAATTATAAGTATGTCAAATTCTGATTTAAATTTGTCATAAATTATGAATAGCGATGCATAGCTACTATTAATAAATAAATATACTGCTAATACAATATGAGGGGAATTCAATTACACCATTTTATGGTGATACATCTTGACATCATATGTTTACAAGTTATTTTTGCAATTTAAAAATCTAAACATTCGATCTGAATCGCTCAACATGATCTCCACATTAAATTGTGCTTGGAGAAATTTTACATTTTTTGGAAATTTTTTCCTATTTTGTTTGGAAAATTGTTGTTTTTTAATGGTCCATAATTGTCTGAAAGCAACAATTTTGTACACATTTTGGTAAATATTAAAAAGTTCCAAAAAACGTAAAATTTGGTCTTCAGTCACATTTTAATATGGAGAGCATGTTGAACGGTTTGAATTGATTGTTTGGAATTTGAAATTGTAAAAATAGTGTTAAGATGTGTCACCATAAAACGGTGTAATTAGATCCCTCCTATACAAATAGATATAACAACGAAGAGTGTGTACAGTAAAAAAACATATTGAGAGAACATTTTGCGGAGAGAGTGCGGTTACTTTCTTTAGTAAAAAGAATTTTAAATTAAGAAAAAACTTTTTTATATAAGTTCGTAGACAAAACTGATATTAAAATTTTATTTCTAAATCTTCACTATATAAGACTGTCAAAGTATTTATTTTTATTTTTTGTGAGGAGAAAAATTTTGAGCAAAAAAAGAAAATTATATCTTCACCACATTGAGACGTAGATTGGGTGGAAAAGTAAATTGAGATAACCTGTTTTGGTTCGACGGTTGTATAATACAACAAACCATAGGGAAGGACACAAAAACCCAACCTACAGGAGATCAGAACTGAAAAAAGGTCAGGGTCCCAGTGGTCCCAGCTTCTACGTAACACAACTCGTCGTGGTCCCCACTTCACGGTTGGATCCAGCTGGACCAACTCTGACCCCACGTAACATCTCAAGATCAACTGCGGCCAACCTTCCCCGCACAGTGCAATAACGGCTCTGAACTCTCAACTTTCAAGAAGAATAACACCGCTTCAATTTTAATTTCTACGATCATTTACATTTCACATACGTGGAACACAATTTGTGCGTAAAACCGTAGAATTCTCTAGTATGGGAGCTAGAAATTCGCGAAGACTAAAAGTAGTCAGCGGAACGGCCGCTGCTCGCAAGCTGGCGGGACCCACAGCCTGTGACTTCTTTTTAAGAAGAGAACAAATAGGCGAGCGGTTATTTACAGATATAATAGAAGAAAATTAACGGCTGAGATATTTTCATCAGGAGGAGGTTGCACACTGGAACAAATTTCTGGCAGAGTACTCTCAAGTTGAAAACGTCTAGCGGGTCATTTCAGGCAATTTGTTTACTTAACTGTAACCGCTATACGAAACTCATGTAGAACAATTTAGGATAAATTGTAGATACACTTGCACGCGATGGATCTCAGCTTGTTTTTCAAAAAGAACCGAATCTTGCCCTAACCTTGATCCTATTTTGCGCACGTCCTGCTATTATTTTAAGAAAAGTTACAAAACAGGACCGAGGAAATTAGATATTTGAGTCCAAACGACATTTTTTATTTTGACCTTGTTTTTTTAAATCATCATTTTGTTATATTCGTCAATATGTTATTTACAATTTTTATTAAAAAAGTATAAATAATTTTTTTTTTTTTGAAAACCTTCATATATACTGAAGTCATAAGAAGGAATCGAACTCTCGACCTTTGAGTAACCGACAGTCCTAAGACTTTCTTCCTAGCCAATTGTGCTACCTCCATTTTCTCAAGTAACCAGAATTTCATATTATGGAGCCAGATACACAATGAATTGAATTACTTTCCTGTTTTTATAAAATAATAGTGAAGTAAAAAAAAATACTTCTTCTTCATAAAATCTTTTTGGTTGAGGATGTATATATATGATATTTTTAGACAACTCAGTTTGTAGGAGCATAAAAATTGTACTTGACCTAATCGTGTTTAGCTTTGTAGCTAATAGTTTGTAGCCTTTTTTAGCTATAATATTTTAAATCTATAGGAAGTTTATAGTAAAGAGTGTTTTTAGTAAAATTAGTGATGTCAACGAGACAATGATATATTTTCTTAGTGTTTTTCCTGATTATATTATAGAGTGGTGAGAGTTGCTTTACACTATATGCACACAAAATCTTGTTATGATCGTTATGGATATTTTTTTTTTAATAGAAAAATCTTGGAGTAGTTAGTAAATCATTTGAAAATGCAACACTCATCATCCATAGTGATTACATTGGTATGTAATGGACAAAAGAAATATTATTTAAAAAATACTATAGTTAGGCAGATGAAATACAAGCTTTCTTCTTAAATGGGTTTTACTGTATTTATCAAAAATTTACTTATAAAAGCTTATGTCATGTAGCTTATTTTAGGACAAACCACATCACATATGTATTGGATAACAAACACGACATAAAATTAGTGAAATATATGTTAAGAAATGTATTCTTAAATGAAGAAATGCACATAGTTATCCACAAATAACATATTTTTCAGGGTTCTGCCACAAAATCCTAACATAACCTTTTCTTTCCTTTAATCTACCAAATTGACCATGCAATTGGGGTCCGCAATCCCACCCAATACAAAACGACAAAGAATCCCACACCATTGGATCCACACCGGCTCACCATTTAATGCTTTGCGGGCCCAACCTTACATCAGACGGTCCCCGCCATTCATGAGTCAAGAGGCGGTGGGTCCATCTCTCAATCTCACCCGTTCGATTGGCCAAAGAACTCGCTGGGCCCCGTTTTAATGGAAAAAAGTGACAAGAAATGGGGAAGGCCCTTCCTCAAATAAAAATTTCAAAATTAGCGAAGGACAGATAAAATTGACTAGGGTTAGCCGCATAGAAGACTCACGCGCCTTGCTAAGTTCTCTTTCGCGCTAATCCAATTTCTTCTCCTTAAACAAAAAAAACCGAGGCTAAATCTTCAAATTCACCATGGAGCCCCAGATGCAAGATAGAAGCGACGAGTCCGACGAGCAAACGGCCGCGGCGGTTGGAACTGCTGGAGGATTTATCGTACCGGTAAACCCAGGTTCCTTACCGGTACAGCGGTACATAGTACCGAAACCAGAACCCATGGAATTGTTTGGTGGCCTCCAGCTTGTACGAAAACCTCCAGCCCGAAATAGAGATCGCCACACAAAGGTAGAGGGTCGGGGGCGCAGGATACGCATGCCCGCTGCATGCGCTGCCCGAATTTTCCAACTAACGCGCGAATTGGGGCACAAATCGGATGGAGAGACAATACGCTGGCTTTTGCAACAGGCTGAACCGGCAATCATTGCTGCAACTGGTACCGGTACTGTACCAGCCATAGCAACCACCGTCGATGGGGTTCTAAAAATCCCTACACAATCGTCTACCACCGCGGGCCCCACAGTGTCAGACGCCGTGGAAGTCAGCGGTAGTACTGGAAAGAGGAGGAAGAAGCTACAGCCAACCCGCAATACTGGGGGAGGTGCTAGTGTACAGAATGCGCAGATGGCTCCCGCATATTACTCTGTTATGGCTGACCCGTTACTTGGTGGTGGGGCTGTCTCTATATCTTCTGGTCTGGCACCTATGACAAGTGGACAACCCGGCTTGGTTCCGCTTATTCTGGCCCCATCTGGTACTGCAGGTATGCCACCTGGTGCGATATGGATGGTACCAGCACCAACTGCTGCAGGGGGTGGTGCTGGTGCGGGTAATCAAGTTTGGGCCATACCTTCTGGGCCACAGTTAATAAACCTAGCTGGTGGTCAAGCCGTATCAGCTGTACCAGCTGGTACGATGTATCAGGGGATTAGTGTTGCGGCTCCGGGTCCTGGTCTGGAGGTGCACCAAGCCGGACCCGGTAATGGGAACGGAAGAGGGAAGGGTGCAGCTATGGGGCAGCATGAGCAGGTGGAGGATGACGGAGATGCTGCGGAACCTTTGTCTGAGTCGAGCCCTGAGAATTGAGGGGTTTTAGGGTAATTTTTTTTGTGGAGGGGGTTTAGTGAAATGTTGGAATTTTCTTTTTTGATGGGGGGAAGTGATAAATGTCATGTGTTTTAGTTAGGGGCGTAGAATTAGCCGCAGCAGTTTAGGCTGATGATGTTAGCAAAAATTATCATATTATTTCTAATTTTAGAATTCGACTATTCAAGAGTTAGCTATTGTACTAAAACTGACTGGTTTGTATCACTAAATTGTATCATTGCTGTTGGAGTTGTAATATGAAATGGCATGGAAGTTGTGCTGGTTGTTCAACAACCATTGAAAACAGTATTACTTTAATAAACTGCTTTATTCTTTGTTCTATGTAGGGTTTTTTATTTCATTTCTTACAGAATGGAGAAATTCTAGGGTTCTTTTTGTGTTTTGGTAGCAAGAATTCACTTTCATTTCCTACAGAATTGAGGCCCTGTACTGCTGAAGCTGAGATAGCTTATTCACAGGCACAATTAGATGCTTCAGAGGGGTACACTGATAAATATGTGTAAAATTCCAATCATCCAAATAGAGATTCTACATGCCCCAGTGCTAAGAAATTATTGATCTCCAATGACTGGCAGATCCTTGAGCAGACTGATCAAACACCTGTAACAGTCGCATAATCTGGTGTTAAGCATTCATTTAGCAACCTCCTTTTGCACTGCAATCGCCCTCAGCTTGTGATTCTTCTCCAGGCACATTAGTAAATGAAACACCTGTTGCTCAACTTTTAAATGCATAATTAATCAAAAAGATAAGAACTTAAAAACATTATTGTTATTTTGCAATTGACTTCCGTAATTTGGATGAAACCAGTGATCAGGATACCGGCGAGCAGCAGGTGCACACAGAAGATCATGCTGCCTATGCCCAGGAAGAATTGCCAGAAGATCGGACACTATACCAATTACCAACACAACATAGTACAGAACCTCGCAAGTGGTATGATAGTTTTGAAAAAAAAATTGCATAACTCTTGATATTTATCAATTATACAACAACAACCAAGCTAGATGTTTTGCATTGATATTATACTCAATGAAACATTAACATTAATATTAATTTTTTCAGAAGGAGCGCTGCATAAATATAAATTGAATCGGCCAAACAAGTTGTCCTTCACAAGTGGAGGAACCAATGGATATTTCCCAAGGATGTCACCGCGAAAACATAATTTTTGGTGGGGCAAATTGAAACAAAACCGGTGACTGTTTAAGGGTTAATAATAAAACTGAAAGTGGTTGCTTAAGTAAGCAGTTGTTTGCACGTGCGAAACGGGTGACAGAGTAGTGGTGCGCCATGCGCGTGGGGCTTCATTTTAGGTTTAGGTGGTCCCAAGGGAGTCCGGATCCCCTAAAGTAACCCAATTTTTGAGTTTTGACGTGTACGGTGCCTATTCGGTGGTAGCGCGGGGGCCAGTATTATTTGTTGGGTCCAGGTTCTTTAAGATTCGTGTTAGAGCACTTGAACGGTTTGGATCAAAACTCAAAAATTGGGTTACTGCACTGGATCTGAATTCGTCCCGAAGGGGGCATCTGTGGGGCCTAGCAAGGCGGAAGTGGTGGGTCAAAGGGCTCCGTGGACCGTGCCAAGAGGTGGGTTGGGTGCGGAGAGGTTGGGATGTGGACCACCCTCTGTCCCTCATGTGATCCATTAGTGAGGGCTTATGGAATACTAACTTCACGGTAAGTTAGTATTTTGCAGATATTACCCTGTATTTTTGCTAATATTTAATTACAGCAACTATGATCAAGAAATTTTTTCGAATGGGTTGCCCTTCATATATATATATATATATATCAAGAAATTTAATTACAGCAACAATGTTACATGCTCTAATCTCATCTGAAAATATTCTTTTAACTTTTCTTAGGTGTTCTCAGTGAGATTATTACTTGCAAGAGATAAATTACAAAAAAAATACTCTAGCGTTATTGAAATAACCAGTGAGATTATTTTAATCGTTCAATTGTTTATGACTTAAATCACAATAATAAGGAAAAAATAAATAAGATAACAGAGTTACGTACATTATTTAAGCTCTTCTTAAACATTTCTATATTAAGTTTAAATTGAACTTTTTTTGTTCTCTTCAATTCTTTATAGTTTATACACATGTTCTTACATAATTTTTAGACGCACAGCCTTGGTCATTTGGCTGCAAACTAATCAAACTGAATTAAATTTAACCTAGTTCGAGTTCGAGTTCGAACTAATTTCAAATCAAACTGGTTCGAAATTGAAGCAGGGTTTCGAACTGAAAAGAAGAGTTCGAGTTTGATTCGGTGCAATTCAAATCAGTTTTGAACTGAACTGGTTCGAAATTGAAGCAAGATTTAGAACTACAAAGAAGAGTTTTGAACCGAGTTAGACTCAGTTCAAGTTTGACTCAAACCAATTTCGAACCGAACTGGATTTGATTCGTTTCAGAACTGAGCTAGTTTAATTCGTTTCGAACCAAATTTTTTTCGAATCGAACTCAATCGAACTACGAGCTACGAGCTTTTTGTGCACCCCATTCCTCTATGAAATTTACTTATTTTAGGGTTAAAAAAATGGAAAATTTATGTGTCAATTTCCCGCGCAAGTAGCAGAACTTTTTTATGTTACTGGCGTATAGACCGAGTGCACAAGGAAATCCGCAATCTCTCTGTTGTGTGGGGATGGGAGAGTGGGGGCCACGAGATTGTGGGCACCACGCTAACGCCTCGGGGGTGCCGTTCAGTGGGCCTGGTTTCTAGTGGTTGGGAGAAAGTTAAAGGCCAGAGAATCTCAAACGTCATGCTACTCAAACTATCTATGTTGATGTGAAGTCAGGTTTAATTTTACCTCTCCTATATTGATATAAGAGGCGGGTTCAAATGCCTCCATTTTTCATGCCTCCATCATGCCTCCATTTTTTAAAACTTTAATAACTCAAAATTTAAAACTTAAAAATCAAAATAAAACCGTTGGATATGATCTAAATCATTTTATCTATGCACGTGTAAAAAATTATGACATTTCAATTTTGTTTTGGTTGTAATCAAGAGCTTGTAAAAAACGCACTAATGTGGATAATTTCTAGACGTTGATTTTTCAACTTATTGATTCACATAAAAACAAAATTAAAATGTGATAATTTTTTATGAGCACATTGATAAAATGATGTAGATCATATCCAACGGTTTTATTTTAACTTTTAAGTTTTAAATTTTAAGTTATTAAAGTTTTTAAAAGTGGAGGCATGAAAAGTGGAGGCATTTGAACCCTCCTCTTGATATAATATTGTTTGGTTTGGTTTGGTTTTATTGACTGGCAATTAGAGTGGAAAAAATGGCACGGCGGAGCTGGCTCCATCACAGAACGGCACGGCATGTGTGTCAGTTACGTGTCGTGACTCGCGTGTTCTGTGTCATGACTATTCGAGTGCCGTGCTCATTATTTGAAACTTTGGCACGGCACAGCACGTGAAAAATTTAGTCACGGCACGACACGTCACGTAGTCACGCGAGTCACGTGTAATTAGACCGTTAAATATTAATTTAATAGTGAATCTTGAATAAACTAACATAAATTATAATTAAATGGTCACGCAAGTCACACGAGTCACGTATGGTCACGGCACGTTAGGCACGGCGTGACTCACGTGGCGTAACCATTCACGTGCCGTGACCACCCCTTGACATTTTGGTCACGGCACGGCACGGCACGTGAAAAATTAACTTAATCACGGCACGGCACTTCACGGCACGAGACCAAAATCACGGCGTGTTAGTCACGGCACATCACGCTTTTTTCACTCTACTCGCAATAGAAAAGTTCAATTTGCAGAGTGTACAGAGGAGAGAAAAGGATGTGGGGATCATGCCTGGATGAATGGGAGACAGACCAGATAATGCCATCCCAATGTCTGATACTCTGATGGGATCCTCCCTGGATGAATGACGTTATGAGACAATAACCTCTCCTATGTCATTCAAAGGATTCTTTTCCGGCCCATTTAGAGCTGAATAGCTGGGCCCTTGGGTTTGAGCCTGAATAATTTTATTTTTCCTTTTCTCCGGACAAGTGTTAGATAGTACATACAGCATGATAGGTGGTACATTACCAGTACCAGTGGTAGCCTTTTGAGGGGTCATTTTCTTTACTAGGTAAATAAATTGATATGGTATGTTCATATTAGAAAATCATAAAAGACCTTTAGATTTTGGTCTCTTGTCCAAAATTAATCACTCGTCTTGGCCCCAACAAACCTTAATTAGACATAGCCAACTTGCTTCAATAAACTGGATGGGAGACAAAGATGAGAAAAAAGAGAGGACAGGAAAAGACGGCCCATTTCATTTCTCTGTTAGTGCACACTGCAGAGAAAGGAAGAGAGCCCATTTCAATTCTTATACTAGTTAGGCCCATTGATTTGGAATTTTGCTAATTTGAGTCAAGGCTCACTAAATTTTGCAAATATTGCATATCTGAACCTATCCCACTCTACGAAATCATGCTTTCTTATACAAAGTTAAGAATGCATATAGGTGGAAAAAAACGTGCCGTACCGTGACTAATACGCCGTGACTTTGGTCTCGTGCTATGCCGTGTCGTGACCAAGTCAATTTTTCACGTGCCGTGTCGTGTCGTGACCAAAATGTCAAGGGGTGGTCACGGCACGCGAATGGTCACGCCATGTGAGTCACACCGTGCCTAACGTGCCGTGACCATACGTGACTCACGTGACTTGCGTGACCATTTAACCATAATTTATTTTAGTTTATTCAAGATTCACCATTAAATCAATATTTAATGGTCCTAATTACACGTGACTCGCGTGACTACGTGCCGTGCCGTGACTAAATTTTTCACGTGCCGTGCCGTGCCAAAGTTTCAAAAGATAAAAATAGCACGCGAATGGTCACGGCACGTAACTGACACGCGTTCCATGCCGTAACCGTGCCGTTCCGTGACGGAACCGGCTCCGCAGTTTCATTTTTCCCACTCTAAATGCATATGCCTCAATTTTCCCTACTAAACTAAATAAGCACTTGATTGCTTAATTTTATTAGTAATTCAACTAATTCAATCTCAGTTTTTGCAAATTGCAAAAACTGTATACGGGGGTTAGCTCTTATTTCTACAAATTCATGCTTTCTTATACAAAGTTAAAAGAAGTAATTGTGTGGTTATGTGTTTTAGGTGAAAGGCATGAAGATTTCAAATTAAGGCATTTGGCAGAGTTCCTTCTATTATTTAGGCTGAAGCATAGAGAAGAAATCAGGGAAGAAGGATATAATTAATCATACGTTTGGATGAGAGCTAACATAGCTACTATTTGGAATTAGTAGATGAGAATAGCACTTACCTTGATGGTAAGAGAATAGTGCTAACTCAAAGCTATTCGGAATAGTAAAAAAGTTGTTTGGAATGCATATTTAGGAATAGAGTTTGGAGAGAATGAATAAAATATAATTTATTTTGTTTTTTTTTTTTCTGAAAATTATACTACTACAAATTAAGCAATTAGCACAATTATTTTTACCGGTGTGCGAGGAACTATTGCTTGTTGGAAATAATTGTAGCATCTATTATTGGAATGAAATTAAGCAGTTGCACATTGTTTCCTAAAATTTTGACAATTTAATTTATCAAAATTTTGCTTGAATTGGTATGTAATCTAATCATATTTTTCACAAACAACTCTATTTCAAAATCATCACTGGTACCGAGTGGTACAAATGCAAAACCGTACGACATTCAGAAACTCACAAAGTTGAGGCCAATTACATCAATTCCATTACACAACCGAAATCTTAATCAACTCAAAATCTAACAATTTAACATCAATAATCAATATCACTTTAAAAAAAAATCAATATCACTATTCAACAACATAAAATAAATAAGAATTTGGTCAGGAAGGAGGTTGATTTACTTTATATTTATTAATTTAAAAAGGCTGGTTTTAATTTTGACTCATTCACGGAGAGAATAAGAAGATGAAAACTAAAGTTTTAGCAAAATCGATAAGAAGAGAAAAAATCGATCACAGCACAAGAACAAGCAATATTGCAAAAATGGACCTTTCATGGGGTTTCAGTGAGTTGGACCTTTCACCTAAACCTAGAAAGCTACAATGCCAGTGCCGGCTCTGCTCTAAACAGACTTAAGCATAAGAAAGCAAGCTCAACACTGAGCAAAATAAAGCAAAAGAAAATTGCAAAGAGGGCCACTATCTTTGCACCTCAAGTGGCGAAGTGTGATTCTCTGACCATCGTCCTCGCACCTCGACAAGTCAGATCTCTGTCTACTCCTTGTTACGCCGAGAAGATAGTCTTATAGTTTATTCCGGCAATCTCGTTGTACAAAGTCGTAGATCTATGGAGAAGTAACTTTTGGAGAGAAGAGGAGCCGGTGTGTTATTTTCATGGAGAAGTAACTTTATGAGGAGAGAGAAGGAGCTAGCAGTTGAAGAATGAATAAAAAAAAGGATGAGAAAGCTATTTTTTAATCAATATTCGCTAATCCAGATTTTACAAATTCGCTATTACAACTTTCAGCTGATTTAGTGAAACAGCGCTATTCAAGACTGTTCTGAATAGCTCAAAAGTTGTTTGGATTAACATGTATTGATAATAGCATACTATTTTGAGAACAACGCTATTCTCACTTCACCAAGACGTACCTGAAAGGAGGTTTATAAAGATGAGAAAAAGATGAGATAGGAGGTTTGATCCGTTGGTGTGTGATACTGGGTAAGCTCTGTTGAAATCGACAGGTATATATGTATTAAATCTTTCATACTGGGGATGAGTTGTGAATGCGTTACGGTTTATATAGGGACCACAAATTAGCTCTCAAGATCGATTTTTCTCGAACAAAAACATGTGCTGTACTGTACCATTTCTTTTGTTGCGTATTAATTTGACTAATATAGGATGATGCTTTAGTACAATAAAAGAATGAGTTTACTGTTAAGGGTATCAAAGTCGTTTTAATTCTTGAAATCAATAGAGAGAATACAAATTAAATTTTGGTCTAGTCTAGTTCTCAATTATAAAATAATCCAATCTATTATTGTTGAAAAAGTCAAAATTTTAATATTCAATTTTTCTTCTATTGTTTTGGTTATATATTAAACAACTGAAATCAATTGTATATTTCTCCTATTAAAAAGTGTACTAAAATAAAAGAATTTAACCGGCTCATCTATCATGCACACCCCGCTCCAATAACTGGATGTATTTAGAAACAAAATTAATTGAGAAGATAAATGAAGACAGAGAAATTCTAGATGCTCCAAGGAACAAACCAGCCCAATGAAAATAAGCATTTACTGCTTTTGCCATGGCTAATAACTAGAAAGCAACCTAGCATACATCATATGGCATTATGACCATTGCGGAGTTGGTCCGATAGGCTCAGGGACCGTCCGCTCCGCTTCAAGATCTGTGCACGCTCATGTCAATTTTTGTGCGTACGAAATCATCGGCTGTGCAGCATACCCCAGATGATTATGGGGTTTGTGTGTGTGTGTGTGGTGGGAGGGGGGGAATGTGGAGCGGGAATCTCGAGATATGACGGATCTCAGCAATGTAAACAGTAAACAAACACGAACTCTGCCAGGCATATAAAATCTAGTAGCCAATGAGGTTTTCTTGTCATAGGAAAAAATCATAACTAAAAGCCTCCTACAAATGACTCACTAATACAATGCTGCAAAATGAAAATTTAGTTTCAAATTATAAATATATTATTTATTGTCAAATTATTTGAAAATTATTTGATCACCAACAAAACCGAGCCGGGCTATTTTTTTCTTTTCAGAACTAAACCTTAGAAACAATTTCAAATAACAAGATGTTGCTTTTACGCATACAATAAGTATCATTAAGAAAAAAAATACTCTTTCACAAATTAAAATTGAGACCCAATTGAAACCTCTCTGCCAATTGCAAACGGGCAGCGAGTTTAAAGCTACTAAAGAAAAAAGCCCAAATTAAGATCAATCCTTTGGTCCAGGAATAATAACCCAGTCCATTAGAAGGTACATGCACGACCGGTTAGCTTCTCCTTTCACAATTAAAAGAACAAAGCGCTCTTTTAGTCCCACAATCCCTGTGCTATCTTATGCAAGTATCCTGAGCTCCTATAAAAGACTAGGCGCAGCTTCATAGCAACTCATACCTTTCTCGGCCTTTTGGCTAAGATCAAGTGTAGTATCTGTTCTTATCAGTTTAATATCTGATATGTGGACCATGTGTTCACAACGATATTAAATTTATTTTTTGTGGGGGAGGATCCACCACAGTAGCTTGCTACTGGGGTCCTCAAGCGTCGCCTTTGCGCTACACTATTGCATAGGCCTGGCGCACCCCTACCAAATCTAATTTAAAACTTTTTCTTTTGGCATAAAGCCTGCACCAATTTATGTTTATGTTGTCAAGTTTATAAAAAATTGTTTTTGAATTTAAATTTGTTGATGATATTCTCTGCGGGACTGGCTTTCAGTTGACAATAGTGTGATTAAGGGCAGGGATTAATACGTCCCTAATTTTAGGACTAAATTTGAAAATTAAAAGTTTGGTTTTCCAAATTTCTCAATTTTTGTAATTTGATTTTATAGTGCTAATCCAGTGAATTTGTGCTTCCAGACAAAATTTATCCTTCATAACCTCATTTGTTTTTTTTAATGATGCATTTTTTTATACAAAGCGATAGTTTGTCGAGCGCAAGATAAGAGTGCGAACACTAGATTTCGAACATGATATCTCTTTAATATAAAACATATATTGTTGCTTGGCTACTGCCAAATATAACATTGGAAAAAAACATAACTAAAGCATATTGGTACAGTGCAGCTCTTTATTAACTATTGCATTTTAAACAAGAATTGGTAAGCAATTAGTATTACCTATGCTTAGCAATCCAATGTTAATTGGTAAACAATTAATACTACAACGCAACTTTTGTGTGATGCCAAGTAGGGTGCAGCAAGCGCCAAGTTGCCACTTTGACAGAAATACAAAATGATTTCTATTGCTATTTGGACGGTTCTTGGGAAGAGGGCTGGTATGGGGGAGTTGGAGTGGTGATGTGGCATAAAGATGAGACGATCCTCTACAAATCTAAGGCTGTTACCCGTTGCAGGTCGAAGCATGGCTCTAAAAGAGTCAATTACCTCAGCAATAACCCAAGGGATAGTGTTGTGTTCTTTCGATTCAGACTGTCTCACTCTGGTACAGACCTGTTCAAGTCTGCACTGGCGCGCGTTTGACGAAATACTTGAAGTTTGGAAGTTGCTGCAGGAAAACAAATCCTTTGTGTGTTCATGTGCATCAATGCCAGAATGATATGGCTGATAATTTAGCAAAAAAGGGAGATTAAATGGTTTGGACCATCTAGGACACACTTTTCCCTATTTAGACTTATAAGTTGGATATAGCACGGTGCTGTAATAGGGTTGACTGGGGGATGTTTGATGTAAATTTCTGAAACTCACTCCCTGTCTGGTGTAATTGACCTACAAGTTTTCTGATAACAAAAAAAAGTTAAACAATCGAAGTATTAATCGTACAGCACCATCTGGGTTGTAACTTCTGAATTCTCTTCTGTGTTCTCCCCACTTACACATGTATCATTATCATCCCGTACCAATTACCCGGTACCGGTTCAAACAATTATCCCCATAGATCAGAATTTCCATCTTGTTGAGAATAACTAGAAAATTAGAGGGTAAAAATGTAAAATAAGAATAAGGGTATAATTGTAAATAAAATAGGAATATGATGTTACCGTTATCACTAACGGTAAAATAGCCTCAAGAGAATATATATACCATATGAAAGAGATTGTAAAATATAAGAAATAGAATTATAATACCAATTTTCTGATTCATCTTTCTCTGTCTCAATTCAATAAAATCATCATGGTATCAGAGCGATATACGTAATCCTGTTACAAATTCCGCAAACAACAACAAAAGACTGCAGATAACTAAGAACTGCAGCACCTTAAAAAAGAGGGGCTCAAGATCTGAACTGGTACAGTACCAGAAAATACCAGAAAAGGGGCTCAAATCAGAACTGCTACAATATACCAAAAACCAGAAAAATCACCGCTAAAGGCAATCAGCCTGTGCCAGAAAACCAATCTTTCACCAAAAAAAAATATCAGTAAATCTCCACTGATTCTCGTCATTCCTCGTACAAAAATCACAGATTACCAGAAATCACAGATTACCAAAAAAAAAAAATTTTCAGACAAACCTCAACCCGATTCAAGGCAAAGTGTCATGGCGGGTCTACGAGCCGCCGGCGAGGAACACGGTATCCATGCACTTGCCGTAGGAACTCAAAACCCTAGCGACAAAGGAGCAGGGGAGAGATGCACGAACTGCAAGAAGGTCGGACATCATAGGGACCGATGCTGGTTCTTGTATCCCCATCTCCGGCCAAAGAAAAGAAAGGCAGCGGGAAGGGGAAGAAATCTGAGACAAGAGATGGGGAATAGAGAAATTGAAAAAGGGGAATGAAAGTTCTCAACAGAGAAAGATGAAAAGTGGTTTAATACCCAAAGAAAATCCTCTCCATTCCGTCGACAAATGGATGCCTCCATTTCAGGGGGAGAAAGCAAGAGTTTTTATGAAGCGGGTCATTGCAACTCGCTGAAGGAAGAGTCGGATCTTTTGTGGCAAGTGCTCCAACAACTAACTACGTTGCTACTCCAACAAAAAATTCCAAAAATAAGTGGTATTGCTTTAAACTCAATAAATCTTTCTTCAAAAAATCAAATAATCTTAGATAGTGGTGCAACCGACCACATGTTTTGCAACAAAGATTTATTGACCAATTTAGACCTATTAAAAAATAACCAATATGTTCTTGTTGCAAATGGTATGAAAACCAAAATTGATGGTATTGGAGTATGCAATCTTTTTTCAAAAACTATAAAAGATGTTTTGTATATAAATAGTTTCTCTACAAATTTAATTTCAATTAGAAAACTAACACAAGAATTAAATTGTAATGCAATTTTTTCTTCAAATGATGTAATATTTAAGGATCGGAAAACCGGAAAAATAATTGGTGAAGGTTTTTTAGAAAATGGACTCTACCTTTTAAATTATGAAAAAATTAATTTAAATGTTAGAAGACAAGAAAATTTAGACACTCTTTGGCATAAAAGACTAGGGCATCCTTCCGATAAAATTCTAAAATATATTCGTAATTTTTCAAAATTGGATTGTAGTAATTGTGAAGCGTGTATATTAGGAAAACATACTAGATTACCATTTCATTTATCAAATAACAAAAGTGAGAAGCCTTTTGAATTAGTTCATTCGGATGTATGGGGTCCCGCCCCAATTGAATCATTTAATGGATATAAATATTTTGTCACTTTTATAGATGATTTCTCTAAAGCAACTTGGTTATATTTACTAAAAAATAAAAGTGAAGTATTTTCTCACTTTCAAGATTTTTATAATTTTATAGAAAATCAATATGAAGTAAAAATTAAAATTTTTAGATCCGATAATGGAACGGAGTATATAAATCAAAAATTTCAAAAAATTTTAAACAAAAAGGAATTTTACATCAAACAACATGTGTCTATACGCCCGAACAAAATGGTGTTTCCGAACGGAAAAATAGACACTTGCTTGAAATGACCCGAGTCCTTTTATTTCAAAATAATGTACCAAAGATTTTTTGGTCGGATGGGGTTCTCACCGCCACTTACTTAATAAATAGATTGCCAAGTGCCAATTTAGATTATAAAAGTCCATTGGAAATTATTTACCAACGAAAACTCAATATTGGTCATTTACGCGTTTTTGGATGTACATGCTATGTACACAAAAATAAACAAGACAAATTTGATTATACCTCGGTTAAGGCCATTTTTTTGGGATATTCATCACAAAAAAAGGGGTACAAATGCTATGATCCAATCAATAAAAAATTTTACATCTCTAGAGATGTAACTTTTCTAGAAAAAGAGCCATATTACAAAAATGTTGATAATAAAATCAACATCAAAGAACCACCAAACATATTCATACTACCTCAAAATGAGTTCCCGGAGGAAAATAGTACACCGGTACAAAATGAGAATGAGATTGAAGAAATTTCACAAAATGAGGGGGAAATAGACGAAATTCCTCAAATTGGTGGTGAAGAAGAAATCATAGAGGAAACGCCTTTGCGGAGATCAATAAGAACAACACAACCTTCAACAAGGTTAAGAGATTTTATCACATATGAGGTACAATATCCTATTCAAAATTTTATTTCTTATGAAAATGTCTCCTCAAACCATAGAGCCTTTTTAATCTCAATTTCAAAAGAGCAAGAACCATATAACTATGAGGAAGCAATTAAAAATCCCTCATGGAACAAAGCCATAAAAGAAGAACTAAGAGCCCTTGAAAAAAATGAAACTTGAGTAATTGTTCAATTACCAAAAAATAAAAAAAACAGTAGGATGTAAATGGGTGTACAAAATTAAATACAATAGCGATGGTACCATAGAACGGTATAAGGCTCGCTTAGTTGCCAAAGGTTATACCCAAACATATGGTATAGATTACCATGAGACTTTTGCACCGGTGGCCAAAATGAATACCGTAAGGATTTTATTTTCTATTGCGGTAAACCAAAATTGGAAATTATACCAAATGGACGTCAAAAATGCATTTCTTCAAGGAACACTTGAAGAAGAGGTATATATGACTTTACCACCCGGTCATGAAAAAGAGAAAAATCATGAATTAGCTTGCAAATTGAAGAAAGCTATTTATGGATTGAAGCAATCTCCAAGAGCATGGTATGGCAAGCTAAGCTCTCATTTAATTTCTTGTAATTTTAAAATTAGTAGTGCCGATCATTCATTATTTGTAAAAATTGAAGGAAGTAATACTACAATTATATTAGTATATGTTGATGACATTATAATCACAGGAAATAACCAAGAAGAAATTAATAAAATAAAATAAAATTGAAAGAAAAATTTGACATTAAGGATCTTGGTTATTTAAAATATTTTCTAGGAATAGAAATTGCACATTCTAAGAAAGGTCTATTTATTTCCCAAAGAAAGTATACCTTAGATTTGTTAAAAGAAACCGGTAAACTAGGTTGTAAACCGGCCTCAACACCAATAGATGGTAAGAATAAATTAAATACCGAAGATGGTGAACCTTTAGAAGATATAAATCAATTTCAAAGACTTGTAGGAAAATTAATATACCTAACGGTAACGCGTCCGGATATTTCTTTTTCGGTAAGTCAAATTAGCAAATTTATGCATGCCCCTAGAACACCACACTTAGAAGCAATAAATAAAATTATAAGATATTTAAAAGGAACACCCGGAAAGGGAATTTGTATGAAAAATAACAATTCTAACAATGTGTGTGGCTATTCCGATGCAGATTGGGCCGGGAGCTTCGATAGAAAATCGACAACCGGTTTTTGCACATTTGTAGGCGGAAATCTAGTCAATTGGAAAAGCAAGAAACAAAACGTCGTGGCACGATCAAACGCCGAAGCGGAATATCGTGCCATGGCGTCCACCGCAAGTGAGTTGACATGGATCAAGCAACTCCTTTCGGATTTAGGAATTAAAATTCATGCGCCAATGCAAATGTTTTGTGATAATCAAGCGGCCCGACATATAGCATCCAACCCGGTGTTTCACGAAAGAACAAAACACATCGAAGTCGATTGCCACTTTATTAGAGAAAAAATACAAGGAAAAGAAATTGAAACTCCTTTCGTGAGAAGCGAAGATCAATTGGCGGATATTTTTACAAAGGGACTTGATTCGAAGTCATTTGAAGAAAATATAAGCAAGCTAGGATTGATCGATATTTACAATCCTAGCTTGAGGGGGAGTGTTGAGAATAACTAGAAAATTAGAGGGTAAAAATGTAAAATAAGAATAAGGGTATAATTGTAAATAAAATAGGAATATGATGTTACCGTTATCACTAACAGTAAAATAGCCTCAAGAGAATATATATACCATATGAAAGAGATTGTAAAATATAAGAAATAGAATTATAATACCAATTTTCTGATTCATCTTTCTCTGTTTCAATTCAATAAAATCATCACATCTCTGTTGAAATCTCTAACACACTCCAACACTGAACTGTTGCACGTGGGGCCACTACCTAATCCAAGTTGCAATACTTTATCACCCTTTTTTATCTTCCCTTTTGCCTCTGTATAAGTCATTTGGTACCATATGGAGGCCGATGACTGGTTTCCATACCGGTGAAATGTTGCTAAAATTGCCTCAAGTTCTTCCTCATCAAATCCTAACCCTTTCCTAACTCTTTTTATTATTGCATATCAGATGATGGAAAACAAAGGTGATTCACTGCCTTCTTGAAACTAAAGCAGTTAATCGTCCCAGTGCTCCATCAATTGCGTGGAAATTAAAGCAGATCTGACGGTAGAAAATAAAGAAGGGTTAAGGTGAAAGCTACCCGTAGCATGCTAGTCATCTCCAATATTTTTTTTATATTGTTTTGACATATTTTATAAAATTAAATAACAAATAATATTTCTTCTGTGGTATAAAAAAATAGAAAGAAATGAATACATGACCAATCAATTATTAATTAAATTAAAAAATTCTTAAATGACATTTAAAATTGGAAAGAAATATGGATTAATCAGAAAAACATGATACAATTTGCATGTAGTGAGTACATGTCTAAATATATTTAAACTTCTACGCGTAAAAAAATATCAAAAAAATGCATAGAATCATAATAATTGATAAGAAGGCTAATATTCAATTCGAAATTTCATCTTTTAATCAAATTCATTAGGGAATCATGATATCTACGTGCTTAATATAAGAATGGAGATAATTTGGTAATTAAGTACCGTTCCGTACGAATCCATATCCTCTAAGGTAACATAATATTTCTGTTTCGATCACAGCCGTCCGATTGGAATCCGAACCAATCCGGTTCGAGGTGGAATGCATGGAACTGCTTTAATAGTCGTGCATATTCTGATTGGACGGTCCAGATCCAAACAGAAATATTCTGTTACCTTAGTTGATATGAATTCGTTCCGTAGTCATGTATTGCTAGAAGCCCAGAACATAACACTTATGTTCATTTTAAAATAAGTAAAATTAGTGTTTATTGCTCGCTGTCACTGGAAAAAGTTTCTGATATTTTCTTAACTTTAAGCCTCCATAAAATAAGAATAGTAGGCTAATTTAACTTGAATTAACCAACTGATTTGTTGTTATTATATCATAGAGATGTGATTTGAATTAGTTTGTCTCGTTGAAACCACTTGTGCAGTGATGATGTCTTTGTTGTTTTCTGACTTAATATCTTGTCCTAAACCTTTTAGATATCTCTATGCATGCTAGTCTAGCAGGTACCGATGTTCTCTGTATACTGACACTGTCAATTTTAAGAGCTTAATTGTGAAATATCTTAAATCTAAAGATTTGTTCTCCGTGTGGAGGTTGAAGATTCAAAGTTCAGATTAGGGGTGTACAAAAAGCTCATGACTCGAAATTCAGTTCGGATTCAACTCGCTAAAAACTCGAGTTGAAACTGACTCGGTTGATTTATGAGTCGAATTCAAGTTACCCCTAACTCGGTTCAGAATCAACTCGGTTGGACTCACACCAAACCATAATTCATATATTCCTAATTTTTGCGTCTCCAAATCTTATACCTGTTTCTCACAATATTTGATAATTTGATAAATTATGCACTATTTCTTTTGTTTTGTTAATTTATTAGACTCTGTATTGTTTTGTTAGACTTTATCTGTTTGGTAATTTTTAATTATGTACTATTTTGGTATTTTGGTATTTTCGTAATGTTTAATTATGTATTGGTCATTGTCTCATTATGTACTATCTTTAATTGTGTATTATTTTAGTAAACTATGTAATATTTTTTTGTTAGAATTAAATTAGATTGTCTCACTATGTACTATATTATGAGTCACGAGTTGACTTGCTTCGACTCGAGTTGCTCGCGAGTTGATTCCAAATTGGAGTTTCTGACTCGGAATTGAATTAGTAACTCGGACTCAACTCGGATCATGAGTTCGCGAGTTGAATCAAAGTTGTCCTCAACTCGGACTCAACTCGGCTCATAAGCAGCCTAGTTGAGATACAATATTCTTGGATGACTTAAACTTTAACTTTTACTCAAAACAAAAAAGTTTGTGATGTAAATCTGTAATATATCCTTGTAAAAGGATTTAAGTTACAGAGTTAATTAACTGTTGGGCTTCTTAATTTTATTTTGATTTTAATTTTATCTCTAAATTATGTGTTATTACTTTTAAAATTTCAATTAGTATCTCATTTATTTTATAATTATAGTAAAATTTTATAATTAGATTATTTTATTTTAATTAAATCAACATGCATGCAAAAAAAAAAGAAAGAATATTATAACTTATACCATAACCTAAATAACAAACTTTAACCAAATAAAAATAATTTATACTGTAACTTAAACAACTTATTCTAAGAGCATCGCAACTTAAACAACAAACTTTAAGAGCATTTATATTCATGAAATTAGAATAAAATATTAAAATTAATTTAAAGTTTAATTTCAAAAATATTGCACTCATGTAATTATTTTTGATTGCTTTAACATTCAGAAATTAAAAAATAATTATTCAATTTCTTTATTTGAAAATTATTATGCATCTCTAAAATGACAAACAAAATTATTGATATTATCAATTTAAATACTCTAATCAAATAAATAACAATAACCGACTTAAGCCTCAGTAGTCAGTACTCAGTACAGTAAGCCTCCGCCGCAAAACAAAGCGCAAAAAACAGAACATAGAAAAAGAAACAAAATATTGGGCCAATAACCGATCCCCTCCTATCTCTCTCGTTTCTCTACCTCGCGCTCTAAACCCTAATTCTAAACACAACCGAAAAAGAAACCAAGCAAAATCGAGAGAATCTCGAGCAAAGGAACCATGGCGGGCCCGAATCTAGAGTGCAGGATGTACGAGACGAAGTACCCCGAGGTGGATATGGCGGTGATGATCCAGGTCAAGCACATCGCCGAGATGGGTGCCTATGTGTCGCTCTTGGAGTACAACAACATTGAGGGGATGATTCTCTTCTCCGAGCTGTCCCGCCGCCGTATCCGCTCTGTCTCCTCCCTCATCAAGGTCGGCCGCCAGGAGCCCGCCATCGTCCTCCGTGTCGACAAGTTCGCCTCCATTTTTTATCTTTTGCCTTATTTTCATTCCTTTTTAGTTTTAGTTTATGTATGCATGGCGATTTGAGACTTGGAGTTAGGTTGATTTTATTTGAGCTGACAAAGATTTTTTGCTTGTCCACCATTTTAATTGGGGGAATTCCTATATTGAAAACTTGAAAATTTTCAAATGTTACGCTCCTTTGTGCCATATGTGGATTTAGAACTTTGTTTTATAAAAACCTGTCTTTAAAGTTCCACTATCCATGGATATAGCAGGAAGTGAAGTTAAGCTCGGTTCAATAAGTTGAGCTAAGTTTATTATATCATGGGGTTTAAAGGATTTAAATGATTTCAGAAAAAAAAATGTGTTGAATTCGGTTTAATTAGAGTTCAATTCTGGTTGATTCGGTAAAGTTGATACTAAATTGACTCTTAATTAAGGTATGGTGTACATATTTTAGAGACAACAGGGTGAACTTGGATTACAGTGATGCTTATTGTCACATAATAACACAATTAGAGGTCAATCAAGGTTTATTTGTCCCATAGTTGATAATAGAGATGTGCATGCATAGTTGATCTCAATTAATATTGATAATCAAATATGGAACAGGGAGAAGGGATACATTGACTTGTCAAAGAGGAGGGTGTCAGAGGAGGATGTCCAGGCATGTGAGGAACGATACAACAAGTCTAAGCTGGTACACTCAATCATGCGCCATGTTGCAGAGACCCTCTCTATCGACCTAGAGGAACTTTACACCACAATCGGCTGGCCTCTCTACCGCAAGTACGGCCATGCCTATGAGGTACTTGATCAACAACTTTTTGTTCCTAGAATCTTTGACCAGTTTTCTAAGCTTTCCTGTCTTGTTCATAGGCCTTTAAATTGATAGTGAGCGACCCCGACTCTATCCTCGATTTGCTTACAAAGGAAGTGAAGGAAGCCAGTCCAGATGGTGAAGAGGTAAAAGAATCAGTGCTACATCTATTAAACTAGTTTTTTGTACTGGATGGAAATTGGGGCAGTTAGAGAGATTTGGTCTCTGCTTTGTCAGGTGACAAAGGTGGTGCCAGCAGTTACGGAGGAGGTAAAGGATACGCTGGTGAAGAATATAAGGCGCAGGATGACGCCCCAGCCTGTCAAGATCCGTGCTGATGTTGAGATCAGATGCTACCAGTTTGATGGTGTGCTCCACATACAGGTCTTTTATCTCCTTGTTCTTGTTCTTTTCTCCCATTTTTAATTTGGTGTCTTTGTTATCTGAATGACTTTCCATTTTTGTTTTTTTAGCATTTGTTTTGGTTGGGTTTTTGCCCAAAGGTCTTTGATGTAGAAAAACCCAAATTGTGCTAGTATATAATTGATAATCATTGATTTAGAGACTGAATAGTTCCTGGCACACATAATTCCAGGTCAGTCAAATAACTTGTTACTTGCTTGGGCCAATGGTTTGCATACTTTAGCATCTTCCCACTTAACTTTCTGACTGATACTCAAAAATAATTTGGTCTAACCTATTTCCATTTTAGCTAATTATGTTACAGTTTGTTTTTTCTGATTGACCTGAAATTATCCATTGCTGTGTATTTGGTACTATACAAGTCAAATTTAGTTTTAAAGAATAACCGTACTGAAGTTTAGTATATGACTGGTACTTAAAAGTTCGAAGGGCTTCAGAATGTATAAAGTGGGCTTTTAAATCTTTATTTCAATCTATAAATGCTCTTTTTTTTCTTCAGAAAGCTATGAGGAAAGCAGAATCATTGGGAAATGACGATTGTCCAGTGAAAATAAAGCTGGTGGCTGCTCCCCTCTATGTTTTAACCACTCAGACACTTGACAAGGTTTCTAAAGATCTCTTCTGTTCATTATGCATTTCATACTTGTTTTACAAAAAACTTGTGTTGCAAACAAACTCTGGTCTTGATCTATTTTAATAGATTTATTTTTTATTTTTTAGCTTCCTAGTTGGTAATCAATTGTGTTTTCAGCAAATTACTAATGAATCTGAAGAGTAAGTGGTACATGTTAATACATACTTTAGAAGATGTAGTTGGCTGCAGCTGATAAGCTCAATTTAGCTGGTAATATTTGGATCTAGACCTCACCATAACAGTATGGGTATTGTATAGTTTTAAATTATTTTTTTTCTGTAGATATGTAGGAACAATTTGACTGAGTCTCAGGTACTCAGTTATAAATTTTAAGGCAATTACATAAGCTCAACAGAGTGCAATAAACAGTAGTACATTAAATTTGGTCCTTCAGATACAGTGTGGAAATGCAATAATGAAACTTTAGAACCTTACAACTGTAGTATCAGTGTGTGATTGCTGAGGTAGTTGTTATATGGAAAGATGCATTCAACTGAGCACTAGTTTGTGTTGTCATGTATTATGAGAGTTTAAGATGATTGAGCACAATGAACAGCAACCAAGAATAGATAAAATTCGGCGTTTTACTAAAATGGTGCCAAAATGCATGATTGGTTTCCTTTATGCTTCAGGAATGGGTGTCTTCAGTCTTTTTCTTTGTTATTGTAATTTTTTTTTGTCAGATGTTTTTTTTTCCCTTTTTCATTTGATGGTTATATTTCTGACTGCACAGAGCCAAGGGGTCACTGTTCTGACAGATGCGATCAAGGCTTGCTCAGAAGAAATAGATAAATACAAGGGGAAGCTCGTAATTAAGGAGGGGGCTAGAGCAGTAAGTTCTCTTCTATAGTTCTAGCTAGTCTTTCTCTAGATCGATCGTAGTTTATGTCAATTTTTGTTTATAAATAATCATAATTAATTTTGAAGTTATATCTTGAGGAATCGTAAAGCCAAGTTTTGAGAAAATAGGAAGGATGTATCTTCCGCTGTTGAATGCTTTCAAGGGAAATACAACTTCCCTTTACAACCCCCACCACTAATTTTCTCGGACACAAGCAGGTGAAAAAAGAGGAGATGGACACTTTAGTGTGCCTCATAATCTGGAGTACGGGTATCAATTTCCCATCCCCATCAATATTCGAGCATCTGTGTGGGGGTTCTGCGCTGAGCTGGTTCTCTAGCACGAATATTAATGGGGGATGGAAATTCATATTTGTATCCAGGTTATGGGGCACTCTGAAATCTCCCATCACTTTTTATCCAAGCTTTGCTAGAATCGAAAGAATTATGTAGGTTGTGAGGATGAATTTGTCCATCCTTCCTATTTTTAAAAATTTGGCTTATGAATTTCTTCAATTTAATTTTGCATTTAATTATGATTATCTAAGAAAAATTGGTGTCAGTCGGGATCAGGCTCGTCAGGGTTGGTAATATGTTATATCTTGACAACGTATATAGTTTTGGTTCATATTGTTATGGTTGCACTGGAGTTCCCAGCCTAAGGGTTTTATGGGTTGCTCTGCTTTGTCAAGTACGTACCTGATTAAATGAGTATTCAGGTTTCAGATTGACTCTGGTCTTGATATCAGGTCGGGTCATGTTCAGCTTTTCTAAGGTTCAGTCGGGTCTTGCTGGCTTTGAATATCACCAGCACTCAGTTCTTTTGGTTTTTGATGTTTTAGGTGAGCGAGCGGGAAGACAAACTATTAGCAGAGCAGATGGAGAAGATGCGACTCCAAAACGAGGAGGTTGATGGCGATGATGAGAGCGAGGAGGAAGATACCGGCATGGGTGATGCTGACCTTGAGTAAAATTAATTAGCATTGCTGATTAGTTCTTCCTTTTTGTTCCCATTCCTTGTCTATTTATAGCGCTGCTTTAATTTTGAGATAATAGTGGAGTGTCTGTTGGCGTTTTCTAGTATTCCTTTTCGAGTTAATATTTTGTTTGCTTTTCCGACGAGTTATACTGAATTTTTGTCTGTTAAGGAGGTTTTTGGTTTTATTGTAGCAACTTCTGTTATTTAATCTTCTGTTGATTCTTTTCTGTGAAATCACACAAGGGTTAACATGTGCTCTGCACGTGGCAATTTTTAACTGTTAATTTAACATACTAGCAAATACTATCATTTGGAAGAAAAAATGATTTGATTCATGTTGTATACTTGGCTAGAAAATTTAGGTGCAATGATGGAAACCGGAAACAAGTTGGAAACTAATAATTTGGGCGACGAAACTGCGAGAGTCCGCATCTTCTACATTAACATTCTCTTTTGAGTTTAATGCATCTCGACCGTCCGATCAGGATTGGAGCTAATCCGGTCCAAGCCTATGACACACTGGGCCCTTTAATATTACTGCGGATCTCGGTCCATGCCTATGACACACTGGGCCCTTTAATATTACTGCAGATCTCAATCAGACGGTCCAGATCTATTAACAGACGTTCCATTAATGCAGAGGATACGAATTCCAACTGCGAAGGGAATTAAACAGCTTGTCAGCGTGGAAGCTGGTTGCGAGTTTCAAACGCAAGGGCAAGTTTAAGCATTGCCTTTTAGGGCAGTTATGTACCTTTTCTCGTATAATTGAATTACAGTGGTTGGAATTCCAATCTACACAAACAATCTAGTCTAGAAAAGAAGACGTCGAGAATATGAACTATCAAAGAAGATAATACAATTTACAAATGGCGTTCCAAAAAATTTCTATGCATTTTTAGTTCAAACACAATAATAGCTGGAATTCCAATCTACACAAACAATCTAGTCTAGAAAAGAAGACGTCGAGAATATGAACTATCAAAGAAGATAATACAATTTACAAATGGCGTTCCAAAAAATTTCTATGCATTTTTAGTTCAAACACAATAATAGCTGTTGGCATGTACAACTAATACTTATCCACTCATAAAAAAAAAAAACATTTCAGCTAAAACAGCAATTTCTACAAGAAAAGACACAAATAAGAAAGAATACTAGCAATGGTCTAAGCAGAGTCTGATACAGACAAAAACGATTTTGCCAAGGAGAAGCAGGATTCCTTTTGTTTCTTGTACTCATTGTAGCGCAAGAAGAAATATCCCAAATAGTCAAAATCAATCGGCGACACCTTTGCCTGCATTTTTAATCAAATTGGGATCAGTTATTAACAAGAATACTGTGTGATTAATATCATGGTCAGCCTTTAATTAGTCAGTTAGACCCAATTCTGATCAAGCATGTGAAACTATAAACTGTGTAGCATGATATTTCATACATGCTGCTACTTTTCTTTCTTTTTCCTGACTTCCTTTCTTTTCCTTGCACTGTTCCTTTTCATTGCAACTGAGCTAAATTGGTCAATACATCTTTACTGGGGAAATTGCACTCCTTCTAGAAACCACATGTTTAAAATTATCTGATAAGCAGATTCTAGTTCAATTTGGCTTGTGCTTTTTGGATCTAAATCTCAAAATGTAAAGAGCAAGAGTGATCAGAATAAGTACCTGGATAAGAGCCCAGAGAGCCCAGTAATATGTGATGCTAACCGAAAGGTGTTTGTCTCAATGTAAAGTGCCTCAAGTTCTCTCTCTGGCACCTATTAGGATAGGATAATAATAATAATATAAAATAATAATTATAACAACAACAACAACAGCATCATCATATCAGAGATGGAGATATATGAAGAAGCCCTTTTAACAAATGAAGGGGAAAAAGGAACCATCAAGTGTTAATATTTGCAGAAAGACCATTTGCTTAATATTACAAATACCCAAATTTTAACTGATATAAAACTCAAACAAGAAGAAACTTGAAGTCGAGTGATTTCGATGAGGACAGGTTAAGAAGAAGACAATTCTAATGTCAAATTAAAAATCTCACTAAAATCATTCCTGGTAAAACTATTATGTCCCTTTGCAAAGGATCCATAAAAAAATTGGAGTGGAAGTGTAAAACACAGCCACCAAAGGGGAACTACCAAGAATTTAAGGGAAATGGTACAACTAAGAAGTGAATATATACATTTTAGTTAATATTTGCATCTCCATTACTTTCCACCAACTATACCCTATAACATTTTTCCGTTCTAATTGAGTTAGTCTTTGGGGGGATTAGAGCTCAGTTAAACTTGGATTGATATACTAATTGACAGGACACATCATTCTGATTTTTAATGTTTATTGCAGTGTTGTAAAAAACGTCTGTTTAGGCTGATTAGTCGTTGGCGGTTATCAAACCGTCACGGATTTTCCCGAATAATCGGCCGATTATTTCCGATTATGTCCGATTATTCCCGAATAATCGCTTGGCGGTACCCTGTCCGTCCGACAAGCACATACCGTTATTTACAACACTGGTTTATTGTACTTATTTTTCAGACAGAATTTCATTATTAAAAAAGGGCTATCATACTTTTTTTTTTAAATATGGATGTTCATCAACCTAACATATAAACCCACATTACCTCCCCCAGAAAGAAAAGAAGAAGAAGAGAAAATACAAAGAAATTTGCATACCGCTTGGGGATTATCAGGCTTCATGTAACTCCTGAAGAAATGGTACTGTGCCTCCTTTTTTGGATATCTAAAGTAGAGTTGCAAATATCATTAGTTGTAAAATAAAGCCTCTTAAATTTTGGGCTATAGACTACAAAATTCATTATTGCCTTTTGAACTTACAGGTTGTAGTCACAATCAAACCCAGCATATTCATTGAAATGATTCGCAATGTCATATCCTCTGTAACTGTATGAGCCATACTCAAAGTCTATGAAGTAAAGTTTGCCTAACCAAATAATGGATATGGAAAAATCATAAGTTACTCTTAATTGGCAAGTAAAATTGTGGAATGTAAGGAGGCAGCCTGCATTTTTGAATTGAGAGTTAATATTACAAGTGAAGCTTAATTGAGGCCTAATTGCACAACTGAAGCATTGCTGAGGCTTTAACAACAACAACCGAGCCTTTAGTCCCAAACAAGTTGGGGTATATTGCTGAGGCTTTAACTTCTCAAAATTGCAAAAGTTACTTTAGAGAGAGGAATATTACCTTGCGAGTCATTTAGCATTATATTTCCAGAAAGCAAGTCATTGTGTGAAAAGACCGTGGGAGAATTTAACTGATCGGTAAGATCCTGTTAACAAATAAAAAACACATTAACAAACAAATACAACCAGCACCAAAAGCAAAGAATAAGTAAATACAAGTATATATGAATAGTACCTTAAGTTCGTTAACTTGCTTGTGAATCTCAGTAAAAGATATTTCTTCGTATTTTGACTGCTTTTCGTCATCATCAAACTCAAGCTTTTCGGCTGAAACCAAAAAATTATTTTAATTTTCAATTCAACATTAGTTAATCACGGCAAGAATACAAAAATAGTCCCCCAAGGGCCCAAATTAAAACTTTGTATTTTTAACCACGGTTATTATTCATTCTTACATTTTTTAAGAAACCTGAAGATATCATTCCATAGCTGGGGCTCCTTGGCAACGGGTATGTAAACCTGATGGAATCTTCGAAGCTCTTTTGCAATTTCATTGGCTATTTTAGGGTTTCTCATGTCTGAACAATCAAATGAGAATTAATTAGGTATGACATGTAACCTTTATAAAGGGGAAAAAGAAGAATCACACTTGTGCAATTTGCATTAAGAAATTGGACCATTCTTTGAGATAGCTATAAAACCAAACATGCATTTGCATCTAACACAAGGCTAATATGATGCCTACGACTAAATTGAGTACAAAAAGTGAACCAAATGTTGTGTATTGACATTAAATGAACCCGTCAGGAACCTATTCACATATAGAAACCAGTCTTTGGTCTAGTGGCAAAGGCAAAGTTCTCCGTGTGGGAGGTTTGGAACACGGATGGGGGAATTCTTTATGGATACTTAAATAGTTGGGTGGCTTGACCTCCAACCTTTACTCAAAAAACCTATTAACATAATATGAAAACTAAGGTTAATTTTAGTCAATTATGCTTGTCTTAATTCAGTCAATTTGATTCTAATAGCTGGGAGTCATTTGCTTGTAGAATTAAAAGAAAACTATCAGGTTGGTAGAAAGCATGTGAGTGTTCAATGTAAATTACAAAGGTTAAAACATATTGGGTTAAAATTTGCAAAAAAGAAGAAGAGAACATCACCTGAAGGTTCAAGCGTTCGAGCATCAATGAAGGACTGCACCATTCCATTTGAAAATACACCGAGTAATTCAGCACCAAACCCTGCTGCTGATATATAAGGTAGAGCCTGAAAAATGAAAAAAAAAATTATGTTTTTTCAGAACAAACTTTATTATCATACTACAATTTCAGCAAGGAAGAATTTAGTGACTTCATAGCAATGATATAAAGTGTTTTATGTCAGATCAGGTAAAATACCAGTACCACTCTACCCCTGCCCCTCTACCCTCACGCAATATATGTATGTGATATTCCCTATAACAACAATGTTTCAAATAGAGCGTTGGTAAAGCTACATTATACTAAATATTGGCAATTTTGCCCCTCAATCCAAAGAATTTTTTTATGCAAGTCAATTTGAACAAACATTCATGGTCACTGGGTTCCTATGGAAACTTCAGATTCA
Source organism: Carex parvula (assembly GCA_025461045.1). Classification (NCBI taxonomy): domain Eukaryota; kingdom Viridiplantae; phylum Streptophyta; class Magnoliopsida; order Poales; family Cyperaceae; genus Carex; species Carex parvula. The sequence goes on along the minus strand of JAJGRW010000135.1, from coordinate 152,228 downwards.
TATTAGACTACTCAATAGAAATTATTTGACTGGAATAATACCAAAGTATGGTAGCTATAAAAAAAATGTAAGTAATTGGAAGAAGATACAAAATATTTTCAAAGGTTCTTTTTTTTTTTGCTGCAAGTATAAAATATTGCCCATAATTGGCAAAAGTAAATGACTTGTATTAAAATGTCAAAGATCCTGTGCATAAAAGAAGATACTGATTATCAAAGACATGTTTTACTTGATCAACAGATTTTTATTATTACTTGGTCAAACAATTCTGGCTATAAACATCTTTTAAAATAAACAAATAATAAACTATACTCACATTTAACTCTCTTTCGCGGTCAATTACTAAATCGGTGTTGGGGCCATACAATCGAACTGTGAGTATTGATTCATTCAAACTGTCTTCTTGCACACAAACCTTCAACACTGAATGAAAAAGCAAGAACTTTATGTCCAAAAAATGTATCCTTCTACATCAATAAGAAACGACAAAATTTTGTTGGCTTTTTCGGTTTTTCCAAATAACACCAGATATATTGTTGATTATAACCAACTCAGTTAAAGAAACTTATCAAAAGCAAAGTTTCGATACAAATAACAAAAAAATAGGATATAACATAAACTAAAATGGAATAAACTTTCATCATTAGAAATGGACATGATTAACAGAACTATGGAGGGCAATTGGTTCAGCATAAAAATGAAATTGCATAGGAAGATTAAAATAAGCTGATCTATTTTAGAAAGAACTTACATAGATTTGTAATGCCACCAGAAACTGTCTCAATGGTGAAACAAGAGCTGTCAAGTGACGACCACTTTTGAAACAAAGTTTTCAACAAATGGCTGTAACAAAGGATAAGGTAAATTTGAGACAACAACTAGAAGGAAATTGAACGTCAAACAATTAATTACTGTCTGGTTTTTAGACAGAGGTCCTGGTATTTATTCCACAATTCATTTTAAGAATTTGCATTAAAAATCTCTCTTTACCCATTCCAATCTAGAATTTAAGCTGTTGGTGCCATCGAGTAATTTGATACCAAAACATCTACTTATTTGCAAAGCTGTTAATTGCCATGCAAATCAAAACAAATTTTACTCATAAGATCATCTGATCATGTTAAAAGTGATAATGAAAAAAATTACCACACTTTCACTACTTTTTTTTTAACCACAACTAATAAACGAATCTAAATTGTAACAAAACCAGCATTTACTCTAGACCTCCCATATTAAATGTAAATCACAGTTCGACAAACAGCAGAAGAAACACGATTATTCCATAATTCAGGTTCTTGCCAGTGGGTCCCAGTGCCTCATGACAAGCACAGGACACGATCCGTTAAACCTTCATTGGAGAAAATGAGCGGAAAGGAAGTGGAGCAAAGACTAACATCATGTGAGGCTTCATCTCTGGGAGAGGTAGGGAGATGTCGATTGAGAGAGGAGACGAAGGGACGGTCGGGACACCTGGCGCGTTCCCATTGGATGCCCCTGCTGTCGCCTCTTCCATGGCAGAGACTGGATCCCAGCTCCTGTCCTCAGCTCCCATACGTTCTCAGCTCCGACGCCTCGCTCCGGGAGAGAATGAGAAATGGCGATTTTTTCGAGTGTTGGTCCGTACGGTGCAGAAATCAGCAGCTCGGATTCTCTGTACGGGAACGAACATCGAACGGCGGCCACTGTTCCAAAGATATTAATAGCAGAATCACAATCAGTTTTACAAGATGGTCCCTCTGAATATGGGAAATTATTTACACTAGAAAGGGTTGTCTAGACACTTCTCCATGAGAGTCATAGACTGTTCAATTTTGATCTTCACAATCATGACTGGTTTAATTAAAACTGGGTTACAAAGATTTAAATATGACACAACTAATTAGTCATTAAAAATATAAATAAAATGATAAGAAAATTGAAAGTTTCTACAAGCTACAAGTAAAATGAAAAGAAACAAAAACTAATTTAAATAAAACCACTGCGTAAAGACTTTCAATCACTCGCTCGCATCTTTCTCTTCATATTATGAATTAAGTCATTAGAATAATATTTGACTTAATAGAAAACTTTTAGTACAATTTTAGCTGATTATTTAGCCTTAAAAGAAGGACAGTATGTAACCCATAAGATCCATTGGAGTCTTCTTGTGGCGTTTTTAATTTGTTTAATTTGAGAAGATATATTATTACTGATTAATCTTCAATGCAATATGGCCTCAAAAGTGCCAAGTTTTCCTTCAAATTTGTACATATTTACTGGAATTACAGTCACATTAATCTGTCATTAAAATCTCAACAAACGTAAATTAATCATTATTTACTTATTTAGCGTAGATGTGCCAAGTTTTCCACTTGTTTGTATAAGCATTTCTCATGGCAAAACTCTCATTATTGTGTTAAGTTGAAAAAAAACCCTTGTAATTAGGTGTTATTAAAAAAGTAATTGTAATTAGATCGCAATAATATGAGAAAAGTCTCCAACGCATAAGGGAAAAAATAGTCCATTGTTGTAGCTTTGTCCCGTATGACATATATTTCCGTGTTTTTATTTGTAGAACTTCTCTTTGGATTTGGGAAAGTGTACACGGAACAAATTATGGGGTTGCCGGAAAGATTATACAGATGATATTGGAATAAGCAAATGTGGGTCCCATTTCTGATTCCAACGACTGGAATCTCCCATGACCTATACTGTCCTACTTTTCCAAATTTGTTGGTTGAATTTTTCTCTATTTAATCCCTTTTGATAGGGATAAGTTTAGATCATTATAACTGAACCGGGAATATATAACTGAACCTATTTAGGGCCTGTTCGGAGATTACTGTTCACGTGGGAAAAAAAAATTCACTCAGACTGAATTTTTTTTTCCCACGTGAACAATAATTTTTAGTTCAAAATTTTTTCAATCCCGTTCCTATTCCCATTCCACTCCGTCCGCCGAACAGGCCCTTAATCTCCTCTTTTTTGGACCATTTTATAGGTTCAACGGATCCTAAATTTTAGTATTCATGGATAATATTTTCTTATACAATGAATCTGTTTGGCGATTTAAAAAAGTTCAAAACAATATTCTTATTATTACTACGGTAATATGCATATTACACAATGACCTGCACTATGGACTCGAATGTTGATCTGAACAGTTCAACATGATTATAGTATGAAAATGTACTTAAATATCAAATTTTATATTTTTTAGAATTTATTTACTTTTTTTTTAGATAAGTAGAAAATTACTTGATTTGAAAATTCTGAACCATTCAAAACAATAGTTGTCTATCTATCTAAAGTAGGAAAAATTCAAAAAATATAAAATTTGATAAGCAATTACATTTTTATATGAAGATCATATTTAACGTTTAGATTTTAAAAATAAAAATATAAATGCACAGTAGGAATCAATCCATAATATGCATATTACCATAGTCTAATTCACCTTATAAATGCATTAATTATTAGGGACCGGTGGGGACAAACATTTATTTGCTTGTAATATCTTTTGATAATGCATTGAGAGTTGTCACAATTAGAACATTTAAGAATTGAAATTATTTGATAAATGATAAACGTGTCCCACATATAACTTTCTAATAAAAAATGATATACGTACCATAGAAATTAAATATACTTAAAAAATTTGAATTATTTTATTTAAAGTTTATATTTTTTTTTTGCCTTTATTATCAAAATTGTTGAGTCGTACCTGTAATTCTTAATGTATCCTAATCCATATTAACATGTTACTATATAATACAATTTATTGGATTGACTTCAAATTACAAATTCAAAATCTTAAACCAATCTATTTCACAAGTAATACATTTACATATAAAATTTATAAAACATTTACTATTACAACACAGTACCTGCTAATAATGCTCTACAAATAAAAAGTAGCACAAAAAGTTTGATAACATCAACATACAAGCAAAATATCCTAAAGATGTAATCTTTTATAAATATATTCATTTTTAAACCCATGCATGCACCATGCCCTCTCTGGTTATGTGTTCCAATTCATTGTTTATTCCTTATTAAAAAGGAAAGAAAATAGAAAATAGAAGCTACATGGCGTGTCATTAGGTACCGGTCATCATTATATATATCAAATAATGGATCTTTCACATCAAGAAAGTCAAATTTTAGATAATCTGGCAAAAACAGATATTTATACTGTTGAATTTTTCTTGGGCTTGATAATTTGGTACCTGATACTTGGTAATGTGTTTCTTCTACGTAATGATTTGTTTGCTTACATTAAAGTCGGTTACCTTTCACAACATAATTATGTTTGAAAATATAACGATAAGACTTGGTAAAATATCTGTGAACTGCGTTTGGTGATTTGACTTGTGAAAATTGGTTTCTAATCGGCCGACATGGAGATATTATGGCATGCTTATCATTTTATTTTTTTTCATTTTGCGGCACGCTTTGTATATGCTAGTTCCAGCACGCGTGGCGTTCTTTTCACATTTTTTAGGAATATTTTTTTAAATACTCTGATAATTTATACAGTTTTCTATTAGTTTAATGTTATGTTGAAAATAAAAGATGATTAGAGAGGATTGATCTCAGCCACACATCATTGATCAATTAAAATAGAATAGGAACACTGTACTGTACAGTACCAACGGCTCTTTATTTTACCGTTAGAATAAGCTTTGTATAAATAGAACTTAGAACCTTGTAACAAATACAAGAGAGATATACAAGAAATAGCATTTTTCTCCTCAGAATCAGATTGTCTCTTAAATCTCATAACTCTTATAATTCTCAACATGGTATCAGAGCTTCAAGCTCGATTCTGATAAATCAATATCCAATAACCCGATAAAGCTTCCGATAAATTCTCAAGCATTGCAAGAATGGATCAATGGGGGCAGCAATCTCACGAGGCTACCAACCCATCGAAACTCTCTTCCACAATTGCTAATGGCTCGAATTATATTTCATGGGCCAAATCAGTCTCAATTACCCCTTAGCGGTAGAGACAAAATTGATTTCATCACCGGAGACAACAAAAAACCAGAACCATCCAATCCAGAAAAGATAACAGAGGCCGAGAAAATCCAAATCAGAAACTGGCAAAAAGAAGACCACTATGTAATGTCTCTCCTATTTGGATCAATGGAACAGCAAGTTCTCGATTTATTTCTCCAAAATTGCAACACATCAAAAGAACTAGGGATGAAATTCAAACCTTCTATGGGCAGCGCAAAAATCATTCCCATGTTTATCGGTTGCAACTCGAAATCCAGCAAGAATAAAAGGGAATAAAAACCCATTTAGAATACCTTGCATCTTTAAAGAAGAAATACGATGAACTTGATATCTATCGGCCATTCACAACCGACCCGAAAAATCTCAAAAAAAGAAAAGAGGAAGATCGAATTTTCTCGTACCTCGCAGGCCTTGATGCAAGCTATGAGAATATTCGGTCACAAATTATTAGAGCTCCAAACCTTCCCTCCTTTTCCGAGGTTGTAAGCCAAATCCAACGGGAAGACTCCCTACGGGAGGCCATGGGGGGTCCACAAGCCAGCAGTGGCGAAGGACACGAGCCCCACGGCCATACCGTCAGAAATCAAGAGCCTCACAGCCATGCCGTCCGAAATTTTCAAAACCCTAGCTTTCAATCTCACCCAAATCGGCAAAATCAAAAGAACGAGAAATGCCTCATTGCAAGAAAGATGGTCATACGGCTGAGAGATGTTTTTTTCTTCACCCACACCTTAAACCGAAGTGGTGGAAAGATGGAGAATCGAAGAAGGAAAGGGGCGACGGATATGAAAGGAGAAAAGAGAGAGAGACAGAGAGTCTATGCGAAGGGGCGCTGGGGGTTTTTCATCTCAACCCGGATCCGGATCCGGACCCAATACGACATCTGGTTTCAACCGAACCAAGTCTAAACCGGGCTAATGAAGGTTTTTTCGCTGGCGGGTCAACCGGGTCAGCTGATCAAATGCAACAGTTGCTCCAGCAGCTCTCTGTGCTGATCTCCAATCAAAATCAAGTTCAAAGCTCTTGAGGTATTGTATCTAACTCTAAATTTTTTAATTTAATTGATCAAATAATTATTGATAGTGGTGCAACCGATCACATGTTCGGTAATGAAAAATTCCTTACCAATTTGAAATTGCCAAAAAATGAACAATATGTGGTAGTTGCCAATGGTATGAAAGAAAAAATAAATGGTATAGGTACAATTAATTTGTGTAATAAAACAATTAGTGATGTTTATTTTTAAAAAATTTTCCTATTAATCTACTTTCGGTTATATAAATTAACTCAGAATTTAATTGTGAAGCAATCTTCTCTTGTAAAAATGTTATATTTCAGGACCGGATAACCGGAGAGAAGATTGGTGAAGGTTTTCTCGAAAATGGGCACTACCTTTTGAATTACAAGAACTAAATTTTTGTGCTTCGGCAAGCTCAATTAATTATGATAGATGGCACAAAAGACTTGGGCATCCTTCCGACAAAGTTTTAAATTGCATCTTAGATTTTCCAAAGAACAATTGTACTAATTGTGATATTTGTAGAATGGCAAAACAAACGAGACTTCCTTTTTCACTTTCTAATAGTAAAAGTGAAGCTTTGTTTGATTTAGTCCATTCCGATGTATGGGGTCGGCCTCAATTATTTCTTATAATGGATTTAGATATTTGTTATATTTATCGATGATTTCTAAAGCTATATGGTTGTATTTACTTAAATCCACAGATGAAGTATTAATTTGCTTTCAAGAATTTCTATGTCTCATAGAAAACCAATTCAATGCTAAACTTAAAATTTTTAGATCGGATAATGGAACCGAATTTATAAATAAAATTTTACAACTCTCTTTAAAGAAGAATGAATTATACACCAAACAACATGCATAAACACTCCCGAACAAATGGAGTGTCGGAAAGGAAAAATAGGCATTTATTAGAAATGACTGTGCATATTATTTCAAAATAACGTTCCAAAATTATATTGGTCGGATGCAATTCTTGTGCCACTCATCTAATTAATAGGTACCTAGTACTATATTGAAAATAAAAGTCCAACCGAAATTCTTTATCAACAAAAAAGATCTTAATTATTTGAGAGTTTTTGGTGTGTATGTTTGTTCACTATTAAAAGGAAAGACAAATTTGATTATATGTCAACAAAGCTTATTTTTTTAGGGTATTCATCCTCAAAAAAGGGTTATAAATGTTACGACCCAATTAATAAAAAAGTTTTCAATCTAGAGATGTAATATTTTGTGAAGATGAACCATATTTTAAAAAAATTGAAATTACCAAATATACACATGAGAATAGAATACGACCAAGTATGTCCTATATATATGATGATCTAGAGTTATACCAAGTATGGATAGCGAAATTGAGCCTATAATAATGAAGAAGAATTGGATGAGAATATAATAATAATAATGATAATGATAATAATGAGGAAGAAGAAAATACAACCGGTACGAAGGTCCATAAGAGTTCGGTCAACCATCTACCAACCTTAGAGACTTTGTAACATATACGGTACAATACCCCATACAAGATTTTGTATCATATGAAAATATCTCATCTAATTATCATTCATTTCTTACCATCATTGAAAATGAGATTGAGCCAAGCAACTATAACGAGGCTATAACCAACCCGGTATGGTGCAAGGCCATGAAAGAAGAATTAAAGGCTCTTGAAAAAAATAATACTTGGGTAATTGTTCCATTACCAAAAATAAAAAAACCCGGTTGGGTGTAATGGGTGTACAAAACCAAAACTTAAAAGTGATGGTTCCCTCGAAAGGTATAAAGCTCGATTAGTGGCCAAAGGATATACTCAAACTACGGTATAGATTACAATGAACCTTTGCACCGGTGGCAAAAATGAATACCGTTAGAATTTTCTATTATTTCTATCGCGGCAAACAATAGTTGGAATTTATACCAAATGGATGTAAAAAATGCTTTTCTTCAGGAACACTTGAAGAAGAGGTGTATATGACACTACCACCGGGCCATAAAATGGAAATATTTCTAATTAGTAGTTTGTAGGTTAAATAAATCAATCTACGGATTGAAGCAATCTCCTCGGGCATGGTATGGCAAACTTAGCTTATTATTACTTTTGTGTAATTTAACAATTAGTAGTGCCGACCACTCCTTGTTTACCAAAGTGAAGGAAAAAATGTAACCATTGTCTTGGTATATGTCGATGACTTAATAGTTACCGGAAACATTTTGAGGAGATTAAAAAATTAATCCCAACTAAAAGATAAATTTGACATTAAAGATCTAGGATACCTAAAATATTTTTAGGAATAGAAGTAGCATTTTCAAATAAGAGCCTCTTCATTTCACAACGAAAATATACTTTAGATTTGTTAAAGAGAAACCGGTAAATTAGGTTGTAAACCGGCCTCTACACCAATTGACACTAAATATAAATTAAATACCGAGGATGGTGAACCTTTAGAAGACATAAGCCAATTTCAAAGACTCGTAGGAAAATTAATTTACCTTACGGTAACTCGTCCGGATATTTCCTTTTCGGTAAGTCAAATTAGTAAGTTCATGCATTCCCCAAGAAACACCCATTTAGAAGCCATAAATAGAATATTAAGATATTTAAAAGGGAACCCCGGAAAAGGCATAAAAATGATGAACAATAATTCTAACGAAATATGTGGCTATCGATGCAGATTGGGCCGGTAGCTTTGATAGAAAATCCACCACCGGCTTTGTACATTTGTAGGCGGGAATTTAGTACATGGAAGAGCAAGAAACAAAATGTCGTAGCTCGATCAAGTGCGGAGGAGGAGTACGAGCT
>JAJGRW010000135.1:0-138311 GCA_025461045.1 Carex parvula | reverse complement strand
ATAAAAATTATCCTTCAAAAGTTAGAAAAAAAAAAAGAAGTTTCCTGTATAATACATGTCTACCAAACAGAAGTTGTTTTTGAAAACGACAATATTACTCCTGTCCTTTAAATTGATTTAAATGAGTAATGAGAATACATCTACTAAAAGCAAGAATATTAGCGTCGTTCTTTAGAAGTTTTTTCATAAAATAAAATTACATAGTATTAAATATTAGTGTCGGTATAAGTGAATATTCAAAACTGATGTGTATTTTGACCATGTGATGAGGTATGAAAGACATGAGGTATTGGAACCCTCTCTTTTACCTACATAGACACTAAAGTATTTAGCATTTTGGTTGCCTAGACACGCTCAATAATTTAGCATTCCACCCTTTTCACCTAAAAAAAATTCGAAATAAAATAATAAAATTAATTAATTTGTTAACAATATATAAATTTATTGAATGACTTCTAATAAATTCTTTAAAAGTGTTGTTTCTGTTTCAAATAAAAAGAAAATACACAAGTGCCGAAGTTTAAAATTTCAATTCAAATTTTGGGACTTCATAGGATCCTTTTTGGAACAACACTGTTTTCATTTATTTATGCGGAAATGCAACTCGACAAAAGAGTTATTAATCATTTCTAGTTGTAACATAATATGTTTTTGCAAATATAAAAAAGAAAGAAAGGTCAGATTCATTCAAGTGTGGAGGTGCTTAGTCATGCATCCTAACAATTTCAAAGTTTTTAGTCATGTATATTAAAATTTAATTGATTTTTTTTTTTTAAGTTTTCATATAGTTAGTCCTCATTATAAAATACTTAAGGTGTGCTTTAGCTTACTGGTTATTTCAATTGTGAAAATCGAGACTTGAGTTCAAATCTTGATTTTCACATATTACATAATTTAAGTTCGATGGATGTTAATCACACATTTTCTGACTTATAATTACAAGATGGTTAAAAATGTTATTGGGATTTATACCCATATATGCACGGATAGGATTATAATGTTTTATTATTTCCGTGATCAATCGTGCCTCACATTCTTATCTTTATTTTCAAATTTCAACAATCTATCTGAATCGCTCAACATAATCTCCATATTAAAAATGAGGCTAAAAACCAAATTTTATATTTTTTGAAAATACTTTATTATTTTTTAGATAGATACAAAATTAATGTTTTAGATAGTGTGCTTACGGATAATGAATTTGGAAAGATAAGCTTCTATTTTTTTTTTTTAAACTTCAAAAGGTATGCTTAAGAATATACTAAAAATAAGAATGAAAAAGCAAGCTTTTTTTAACCAACCAAAATTGACTTTGCTAAAAAAAAAGGTTCGATTTACCATTTATCAAAAATAAAAAAAGTTTCTATTATTAACAACTTGTGGGAGTCCACATCCTTGGAGGTAGAGAACGGAGTAGGTCCGATGTCAGCGAGCATAATCACCGTCCGATCTAATTTAAGATTTGTGCGCACGAAAATTGAAACAGATACGCACAAAGTTTAAAGTGTTCCGCACAACTCTTAAAGCAAATCGATGGTGATTAAACCCATCAAACCAGAGTAGGTCCGATGCCCATCGGACCTACTCTCAAGTGTTCGAGGTACATCGGACCTACTCTCAAGTGTCCGAGGTAACATAATATTTGAGTTTAGATCCGAACTATGATGAGAATCTGGACCAATCTAGTTCAAAGTAGAATGCATATGGCTTCTTCAATATTGTTGGGTCCCTCCTCATTTAAGCCCAATCTGTTTGGGCTTATTTTGGGTCAATTTAGTAGAGAGAGGGGCAGTATTGACATTTTGTTAAGTTTAAGGTCTATTTTGTAAAAGAGGGATTTTTGAGCTGCTTTGACTTTCTTACAGCAGGTTCTAGCGTGTTCCACAAGCTCACCTCTTAATTGTGTCCATCTAGGAAAAAAGAGAGAAATACACGGGTTGGCTTTTAGAAGGCTGGTTCAAGTGTTTTTGGTCCTCTCTCTTTGTTTATCTCATCTGTTTTGATCCCTCTTGCAATTTGTAGAAGATGAAGATCTGTGTGTATGGTTTGTAAGTATAAAACATTGATATTTATCAATTGAAAGTGTCTTTGGTTTCAGAATTTGTGTGAAGGATCATGGTTGCTTTTAATTTGTTTTCTTGCTATAATTGGTGCTGATTTTCTGCTATACCAGTACTGGTACGAATCTGGTTTTCTATTGCACATAAACTGTTTGTGGTATTGCCTAAGTGAACCTAATTACTGGTACAAGGTTCCCATCAACTGGTATCAGAGCCTAGGTTCTAGAGACAGCTGTGTGTAACCAATGGAAGAAGTTTCTAGTGGCACCATGATAAAATTGACCTCTACCAATTACTCGATTTGGAAACCTCGAATGGAGGATTTGTTATATTGCAAGGATGCATATAATCCGATTGAGGGGAATAGCAAGAAACCAACAACTGTAACTGATGATGATTGGAAAGTGAGCAACCGAAAGACCATAGGTCTGATACGACAATGGATTGATGATAGTGTATTTCATCACGTAGCTACAGAGACCAATGCACACACATTATGGACGAAACTTGGGAGTTTGTATGAAAGGAAAACAGCCCAAAATAAAGCCTTTCTTATTCGAAAACTTGTTAATATGAAGTACAAAGAGGGGACCTCGGTGAGTGAACATCTGAGTCGGTTTCAGGATTGTATAAACCGGTTGGTAGCCATGAAAATGGTCATAGATGAGGAACTGCAAGCACTGATCCTATTGAGCTCTTTGCCCGATAGTTGGGAGACCCTCGTGGTGTCGCTTAGCAACTCGGCACCAAATGGGACTGTTACATTGAGTATGGTGAATGATAGCATGTTTAATGAAGAGTTGAGGCGAAGAGATCAAGGGATTTCTAACGAACCAGCAGCTTTTGTTTTTGAAAACCGTGGGCGGAGCAAGTACAGAAATCCACACGGTCAAGGCAGCCATGATAAGTCAAAAGGGAGGTCAAAATCTCGCAAAGGGTTTACATGTTACTATTGTCATAAGCCGGGCCACATGAAATCTGAATGTCGAAAGTTGAAAGAGAAATTTGAAAAGGGCAGAAAAGACCAATTCAAGGGCAAAGCCGTAGCAAATGAGAAAGATAGCAATGTTGCTGTTGCATGTGAAGGTGATGTGATCATTGTTTGTGGTGATGGTTTTGTCAACTTCACTAGTGAAGACTCCACATGGGTAGTTGATTCAGCAGCCTCACGTTACTTCGCGACGTGATTTGTTTACATCTTACACCAAAGGCGAATTTGGTTTGGTAAGAATGGGAAATAATGGGGTGTGCAAGGTAGTTGGTATTGGAGATGTGAGTGTAGAAACCGATGTGGGGTGTATATTACTTCTCAAAAATGTTCGGCATGTGCCGGACGTGCGGCTCAATTTGATCTCTACCGGTGCTCTAGATGATGAGGGTTTCCATAACCACTTTGGTCAAGAAAAATGGAAGCTGTCCAAAGGTTCTTTAGTTATTGCCCGTGGTGAGAAGATGAGCTCTCTTTACACTACACGGTTCAGATTATGTGGTGAGGCGAATACGGTTGAGTGTAACTCGACCGATTTATGGCATTTGCGATTAGGTCATATGAGCGAGAAAGGCCTTCAGATTCTCGCAAGAAAGAACATTGTTCTGAGTGATGGTACAGCCCTCAAGACGTGCACGCATTGCTTTGCTGGTAAACAACACCGGGTAGCTTTCTAAAAATCTGTTTTTTCTAAAAAGTCTAATATACTAGACTTGGTTCATACTGACCTTTGTTCAATGAGTGACAGGACACTTGGTGGTGCTTTGTATTTTGTCACTTTTATTGATGATTTTTCTAGGAAATTGTGGGCCTATGCGCTGAAGTCGAAAGACCAAGTTTTGGAGGTGTTCAAGCAATTTCATGCTGGTGTTGAGCGAGAAACTGGGCAAAAACTGAAGTGTGTCAGATCTGACAATGGCGGAGAATACCGCGGGCCATTGAAGCATATTGCAAGGCACATGGCATTAAACTTGAGAAGACGGTCCCAAAAACCCCGCAACAAAATGGCGTGGCCGAGCGGATGAACCGCACGATTTGTGAGAGAATTCAATGTATGCTTTCTCACTCAAAGCTACCAAAGACATTTTGGGGTGAGGCGATGAATACGCCGTTCGCTTGATCAACCTCTCACCTTCATATGCGCTTGACGGTGATGTGCCCGAGCGAGTTTGGTCTGGAAAGGATGTGTCCTACGGGCATTTGCGAGTGTTTGGTTGTCGATCCTTTGTGCATATCCCAAAAGATGAAAGATCAAAACTTGACAGCAAGTCAAAAGAATGTATCTTTTTGGGTTATGGAAATGGTGAATTTGGTTATAGGTTGTGGGATCCGGCTGAAAAGAAGGTGATTCGAAGTCGAGATGTGATATTTTTAGAAGATGAGACTATTGAGGATTTGGCAAGGTTGAAAAGCTGAAACCTATTTCTCAGCCCTTTGTTGATTTTAGCCCAATTCCAAGCCCTGTTGTGAATAATGATCAAGGGGGAGATGCTAGAAGCCATGAGATTGAAACTGAGGTTGAGGTCGAACATGAAATTGAAAATTCTGATGAGCAACAAACCCCAGTTCAGTTAGAACAGCCGGTACCTGACCAGCCAGCAGCTCCTGAACAGCAGCTAAGGCGGTCCCATCGAGTTTGTCAACCCCCTGTGAGGTATTCTTCTAATGAGTATGTGATGCTCGCTGATGGTGATGAGCCAGAGACCTATAAAGAGGCAATGTCACACGAGCGAAAGAGTGAATGGACTAAAGCCATGCAAGAAGAGATGGACTCCCTACATGAGAACCACACATTTGAATTGATGCATCTACCAAAAGGTAAAAAGGCTCTTAAAAACAAGTGGGTTTTCCGTGTGAAAGCTGAAGGAAATGGCTCCAAACCGAGATATAAAGCTCGGTTAGTTGTGAAAGGATTTGACCAAAAGAGAGGAATCGACTTTGATGAGATATTCTCTCCAGTGGTCAAAATGTCCTCAATTCGAGTTGTTCTCGGTCTAGCAGCAAGCTTGAATTTGGAGATTGAGCAACTCGATGTAAAAACTGCATTTCTCCACGGCGATTTAGAAGAAGAACTTTATATGGAGCAACCCGAAGGCTTTAAAGAAAAGGGAAAAGAAAATCTGGTGTGCAAACTGAAAAAGAGCTTGTATGGGTTGAAGCAAGCGCCAAGGAGATGGTACAAAAAATTTGAGTTATTTATGTCAGATCATGGTTTTGGAAAAACTGGTTCTGATAGTTGTGTTTTTGTGAAAAAGTACTCTGGTGGTGATTTTATTATCCTATTGCTTTATGTTGATGATATGCTAGTTGTTGGTGGCGATGCCACTAAGATTAAAGAGCTAAAAGAGGAGCTTAGTCATGCATTTGCAATGAAGGATTTGGGGGCAGCAAGGAAAATTCTTGGCATGCACATTACACGAGACCGAAGAAGTCGAAAGCTTTGGTTATCACAAGAGCGGTACATTGAAAAAGTTTTAGAGAGATTTGATATGAGCACATGCAAGCCTGTTACTTCTCCATTAGCGGGCCATTTTAAATTGACTCGTGAAAAATGCCCAAAAGATGAAATAGAAAAGGAGGAGATGAAAAATGTGCCATATGCATCAGCTGTTGGTTCATTAATGTATGCAATGGTATGCACGAGACCAGATATAGCGCATTCAGTTGGTGTGGTGAGTAGGTTCCTCTCAAACCCTGGTAAGGAGCATTGGGCCGCGGTGAAATGGATTCTTCGTTATCTCCGCGGAACAGCAAAGAGCTGTCTTTGTTTTGGCAATGGTGAGCCCGTGCTAAAAGCATACACAGATGCTGATTGGGCTGGAGATGTCGACTCCAGAAAAATCGACATCAGGTTATTTGGTGAATTTTGCAGGTGGTGCAGTTTCATGGCAGTCAAGGCTGCAAAAATGTGTCGCACTATCCACTACTGAGGCTGAATATGTAGCAGTGACAGAGGCGTGCAAGGAGCTGCTATGGATGAAAAAGTTTCTGCACGAGTTGGGTGTCAATCAAGAACGGTATGTGTTATTTTGTGACAGTCAAAGTGCGATACATCTTAGTAAAAATCCGACCTTCCATTCGAGATCAAAACACATTGAATTGAGATATCATTGGATTCGTGATGTGTTAGAAAACAAGATATTAATCTTGGAGAAAGTTCACACAAATGAGAACGGATCAGATATGATGACGAAGGTCTTACCACCGGCAAAGCTCGCGGTTTGTCGAGAGATAGCGGGCTTGGATCAACCCTTCTCCTCATGAGTCGGGAGGGGGAGTTTGTTGGGTCCCTCCTCATTTAAGCCCAATCTGTTTGGGCTTATTTTGGGTCAATTTAGTAGAGAGAGGGGCAGTATTGACATTTTGTTAAGTTTAAGGTCTATTTTGTAAAAGAGGGATTTTTGAGCTGCTTTGACTTTCTTACAGCAGGTTCTAGCGTGTTCCACAAGCTCACCTCTTAATTGTGTCCATCTAGGAAAAAAGAGAGAAATACACGGGTTGGCTTTTAGAAGGCTGGTTCAAGTGTTTTTGGTCCTCTCTCTTTGTTTATCTCATCTGTTTTGATCCCTCTTGCAATTTGTAGAAGATGAAGATCTGTGTGTATGGTTTGTAAGTATAAAACCTTGATATTTATCAATTGAAAGTGTCTTTGGTTTCAGAATTTGTGTGAAGGATCATGGTTGCTTTTAATTTGTTTTCTTGCTATAATTGGTGCTGATTTTCTGCTATACCAGTACTGGTACGAATCTGGTTTTCTATTGCACATAAACTGTTTGTGGTATTGCCTAAGTGAACCTAATTACTGGTACAAGGTTCCCATCAAATATTTATGTCAAAGCATATTAGACAGTCAAGGTGATATGAATTATTTTTGTGGTACACAAAATATTCAGATGAAAAACACACGAGTCAAGCTAATATTTGGCTCGACCCTCGAGTGCACTCTTTGAAGCTAAAAATATCAATCAACAGATATCAGCAATTAAACCCGCTACTCTTTTTGCCTCCGGACCCGACATTTTTATTAATATCCAAAGTTAATTACAAATTAATAAATATACTCAGAATCAGTGGATATTTCAAAAAATGTCAAAACCAGTCAGATTCTGACCGGTTTTCTCAATTTTTTTTTACACCCTATAAATATGAGTCTTTCATCTTCCTTACAACATAATAAATGTGTGTCTTTATTTGAATTGACTATGAGACTCTTTTTTTATGTTTAGATTTCTGCTATTGTTATATTTTTAGGGTGTAAAAAAAAAAAGTTTGAGGAAACCGGTCAGATTCTGACCGGCTTCTGAGGGAAGAGAAAATCGGTCAGAATCTGACTGGTTTGGATATTTTTCGAAATACCCACTGATTCTGAATATATTTATTAATTTGTAATTAACTTTGGATATTAATAAAAATGTCGGCCTCCGGACTATTAGCAAGATATCTACAATATCAAGGGACCAGACAACCTCAAAAACCTGAACATTACCAGACCAGATATCAAAACCAGAGTCAATCTGAAACCTGAATAACCAATTTAATCAGGTGCGTACTTAACAAAGCAGAGCAACCCACAAATTCATGAATTCATATCATATAAGGTAACATAATATTTTTGTTTAGATCGATCATCCGATCAGAATCCGCACGAATATTAAAGAGACTCCGTGCATTCCGCCTCAGGCCAAATTGGCTCGGATTCTGATTGGATTGGCCCGAATTTCAACAGTTCAGATTCATCATTTGAAGTCAATTTAATAAGTTTTAAGAATTTAGTTCACAAAGAAATTTAATTAACTTAAAAACACCCTAGTTCTACTCAATTTATTAATTTTTCACATTGTTTGTTTTTTTTGTTCACTTTGTTTGATTGCATTAGTGTTCGGAACCCGGAAGAATATATCTGACCGATAAGCTTCTCACTTGTCAATTCTCACTGTAAAGATTGTTTCTCCCTCAAGCAAATCAATTTAATAACTTTCTTAATTTAAATAATTTAGTACCGAGCCCAGTTAGTATGACATTGATTGAATAGACTTTAAACGACTAATTCAAATTGTTCAAACCGATTTACTTTATGAGTTATGCGTTTACATGCAATTTTTTTTTATATTTTTGAGTTATTTTAATATCAAATCAAGCGGTAAAAAATGTTGAAAAATGAATGTATTAAAATTAACTTAAAAACTCACACATTTGACCGCTTGACTTGATACTAAATAAATTCAAAAAATTATAAATTTAGTATGTAAACGCACAACTAATGAAGTAGATCGGTTTGAACGGTTTGAATTCACTATTTGAAGTCGATTTGATAGATTTTGGAGTTGGTGTTATACAGGCTGAAATGACATTGATGTTATATTAGCCAGACTCTTTAGTACCGGAGTTAACATAAGCACTTATCTAGGACAAATATTTATATATCGTCGTGGTACATTGGAATATCTATCTCGGAATTTATAGAACTGTGTAGGTCATTTTTACGCCATATATATACTGTACTTTTGAGTACCAGAAATTAGGTCATTTTTACTGCTCCTGAGGGTTATTGTACTGCTCGCATTTCATGCATGTTAGTTGCATTCTTTCTTTGATGCAATTCCTAGGCCTAACAAAAATTTAGTAGAGGCCCCAAAAAATATATAGCATTCCAGTATAATATTTCTGTTTCTTTGTTAGACTTGTCTTTTTTTTTTTGGAAATTTCAAGATCTCAAGCAACAGGGAGGGTGTTATAAGCATAGCAGTTAACCTTGGGTTTGGGTTTTCTACACCACATCAGATGATATTATTATAATTATTTCAACAGTTCAGATTCATCATTTGAAGTCAATTTAATAAGTTTTAAGAGTTTAGTTCACAAAGAAATTTAATTAACTTAAAAACACCCTAGTTCTACTCGATTTATTAATTTTTCACATTGTTTGTTTTTTTGTTCACTTTGTTTGATTGCATTAGTGTTCGGAACCCGGAAGAATATATTTGACTGATAAACTTCTCACTTGTCAATTCTCACTGTAAAGATTGTTTCTCCCTCAAGCAAATCAATTTAATAACTTTCTTAATTTAAATAATTTAGTACCGAGCCCAGTTAGTATGACATCAGTGAAATATGATATTAACTCTAAAATTGATTGAATAGACTTTAAACGACTAATCCAAATTGTTCAAACCGATTTACTTTATGAGTGATGCGTTTACATGCAATTTTTTTTATATTTTTGAGTTATTTTAATATCAAATCAAGCGGTAAAAAATGTTGAAAAATGAATGTATTAAAATTAACTTAAAAACTCACACATTTGACCGCTTGACTTGATACTAAATAAATTCGAAAAATTATAAATTTTGTATGTAAACGCACAACTAATGAAGTAGATCGGTTTGAACGGTTTGAATTCATTATTTGAAGTCGATTTGATAGGTTTTGGAGTTGGTGTTATACAGGTTGAAATGACATTGACGTTATATTAGCCAGACTCTTTAGTACCGGAGTTAACATAAGCACTTATCTAGGACAAATATTTATATATCGTCGTGGTACATTGGAATATCTATCTCGGAATTTATAGAACTGTGTAGGTCATTTTTACGCCATATATATACTTTACTTTTGAGTACCAGAAATTAGGTCATTTTTACTGCTCCTGAGGGTTATTGTACTGCTCGCATTTCATGCATGTTAGTTGCATTCTTTTTTTGATGCAATACCTAGGCCTAACAAAAATTTAGTAGAGGCCCCAAAAAATATAGGGTCCGCCTAGCTCTCCCCCGTGAACAATTCCCCGTTTCATCCCCCGTCAGTTACATTAATTAAAGTAGTTAGTTAGTTATAATTTATAACTGTCAGTGTATTTTAGGAATTTGCAGAAGTATTCATATGTAGCACAACTAGTATTCATCCATCTATATGAAGGTATTCACATTTGCAATAGAAACATATTTGGATATATTACAACAAGAAAATAGGGGACAAACAACACGTGTGGGGAACCGTACAACTGTCAGAGCATTAATTAAGTGGGGGGACTTCTAACTACCTTCAGCTCATTTTAGAAATTTGCAAAAAAAGTATTAATCTGTAACACAACTAGCATTCATCCATCTATATAAATGTATTCATCTTTGCAATAAAAGCATATTTGGACACATCAATCACTCATCTTTTACACGTTTTTAGAGGTGGGTTTTTTTTTCTCCGTTCAATCTAACCAATATTTCTGACGATCTGTGAGGGATTTTGCAAATCTAAAACCACGAATGTCTTCTACACAATTTTCTCTTTCAAATGAGATCCATGATGACATATTTTCGAGTTGTCCGTTGCACAAGTATTCACACCTCGTCATGTAAGTATTCATTCCGCATTAAGCAAGTATTCATCCTCATCGTGTAAGTGTAAATAGTTAATGTACCAAGAGTATTACAAGTTTGTAGAGATGAGTTTTTTTTTCTCCGTTCAATCTAACCAATATTTCTGACGATCTGTGAGGAATTTTGCAAATCTAAAACCACGAATGTCTTCTACACAATTTTCTCTTTCAAATGAGATCCATGGTGACATACTTTCGAGTTGTCCGTTGCACAAGTATTCACACCTCGTCATGCAAGTATTCATCCCGCATTAAGCAAGTATTCATCCTCATCGTGTAAGTGTAAATAGTTAATGTACCAAGAGTATTACAAACATATGTGCATACCAAACAAATAAAAAGTATTCATCCATAAGATATCAAGTATTCATACATATAAGTTAAAGTATTTATGCCTAAGATATTAAGTATTCATCCATAAACGTTGAAGTATTCATCTCTAAAACATTAAGTATTCATCAGTATGTACTTAGTACGCACTGTTCTAATTCACCATTAATGAAGCTTTGTTTTTTTGCAAATAACTCGGATCTGACCCGGCGGAGGCGGATCTGACCCGGCGGTCGGCAGTGATGGATTTACTCCGGCGGAGGCGGAGGTGGGAGAGAGAGGAGGCGGAGGTGGGAGGTGGGAGGTGGGAGACGGAGGTGAGAGACGGAGGTGGAGGTGGGAGAGGGAGGCCGAGAGGGAGAGGTGGGAGAGGCGGGCGGAGGTGGAGAGGGAGAGGTGAGAGAGGTGGGAGAGGGAGGGAGAATGAGGAAATAAATAAATGGAGAAAATTGGATAATTAATTTGTATGGCCATTAGATAGTTAGAATTTTGAATTATAGTTAGAAAGTTAGTTAATTAGTTGGGGGATGAAATGGGGGATGGATAGATGGGAAAAGATATAATTACCCAAAAATATATAGCATTCCAGTATAATATTTCTGTTTCTTTGTTAGACTTGTCTTTTTTTTTTTGGAAATTTCAAGATCTCAAGCAACAGGGAGGGTGTTATAAGCATAGCAGTTAACCTTGGGTTTGGGTTTTCTACACCACATCAGATGATATTATTATAATTATTTGGGCCGCTTAATTAAGGCTAATATATTTATTTCTTAAAGCCTATACTTCCAGGCCAGATTACAAGCACCTATCTATGACAGGCTTAATTAAACTGTCTCATTTACGTCAAAGATAAAAAATAAAAGGAAACTTATTCTGAGTTGCAAGTAAAAAATGGTAACAGATCTGTCCATTTAACAGCTTTCGTTCTATGTATTTGAAAACATCCGGATTTCCAATCAATTACGAGTCATATTTTGAAATCTCAACCGTCCGATCAAAATTTGGATCAATAATATTCGACCTCAAGCCTGTAATACACAGGATTCTTTAATATTCGTGTTTTATAAATCGGATGATCCGGAATCCTTCTGCAGAAACCTAAAATTTCATCAATTACTGGACCGGCGCGGATCAGAAAACCCTTGATCAAACTTATCCTCTCCATTTTAATAAACTGGATGAGTCTTTTAGAAAGGGATGAATAATCAATAATGGAGAGCTGGGTCTTGCTGGGATCCCAAGATAAAAGTTGTGAACCACCCAACTAGTGCCACGTCGTCATCTAGACTTCATACTTGGTAGATGAACGAGAGAATGCAGATTCTCTGTGCCCGTTCGTTACCAATATCTGTTGTTTGTACTTTGTACCGTGTCAGGTCTCATGACAACAAGGTATAAACTATAAAGTTATCAATGCAGCTGTATACCTGTTTTTATTTGTATTTTCCATCCATGGTGTGTCAAATTTGATGTAGACTATCTGATTTGTAATTGATGGCTCAAATATATATCTTTGAGGAGGAGCGTTCAAATATCTCGTGCCTTTCATACTTCATATTTTATATTTTTATTTTCAAAATCTAATCTGTCGATTTGAACCGCTCAATATGATATCCATACTGAAATATGATTGGCGATGAAATTTTATAATTTTTGAAAAAATTTATTATTTTTGTAGATAGGCAGAAAATATTATTGTTGAACGGTCCAGAGATAGTGCTTTTGTACCCATCTTAAAAGATAGTAACAAATTTGCAAAAATTATTAAATTGTATTCCTAAATATATCTTAGTATGAATATCATGTTGAGTGGTTCAGATCGATGTTTGGACTTTCAAAATGATGATATACAATATGAGCTATGACGAATTATGAAAAATATGAGGTATTAGAATCCTCCTCATGTTTGAGATGGTTTAATAAATAATATATTTAGGAGTCAAATCGGAAACAGTCCCGAGCGCTCATGATCAAGAATCCATATCCGATGAGGTAACAAAATATTTATGTTTGTATCATCGATTGAAATTCGGGCCAATCTGATTCGAGGTAGAATGTACGGGCCATTTTAATAGTCGTGCAGATTTTGATTAGACAGTTCAGATCCAAACAGAAATATTATGTTACCTTAGCTAAAACGAAATTCATGATTCAGTATTATGGTTATAAATTTTGATTTTAAAATTTAAACAAATAATTCGAGCTACTTTATTCGATCTACGTACTGAATTTTTAAAACATAACATTTACATATTTTATACTATATTTTAGATATAGATGGAATCATTCCCATCATCCCATGGGACAGTCCATATATATTAAGATTAAGTGACTTTCTCTCAATACAGAAAAATAGTGATAAAAATCTCTTAAATATAAATTTGATTTCATACAAGATTTGGGTATATAAATTATATTGATCAACTCAAAGTTGATTGTTAAAATTTCAAAAATTAACATTCCGAAATATAACATAAATGGATCCAATAAAAGATAACTAATAAGGAGAAAAACAACGATTCTCTCTCATGACTTCGCAACTTCTATGAAATAAAAAAAAAAAAACTTTTGTTTTTCAAATAACTTACGTTTATAATTTTTTTTCTACATGCAATAAATACTTTTTTTAGCATACGCTTGTTAAACAATATTTATTGTATGGTAATTCTTTGTATTGGTCTTGTAAGGTTGAGATTAAGACATTGTAAGTTCGACGAATTATTTAATGTTTGAAGTTTGTATCCATCAAACATTTTTATACGTTGTATCTTTTTAGACATTAAGTTTGTATGAAATTGATTTAGGAGAAAATTATAAGTATGTCAGATTCTGATTTAAATTTGTCAAACTATGAATAGCGATGCATGGCTACTATTTATAAAAAATAAATATACTCCTAATACAATATGAGGGGAATCCAATTACACTATTTTATAGTGATATATCTTGACATCATATATTTACAAGTTATTTTAGCAATTAAAAATCTAAACATTCGATCTGAATCGCTCAACATGATCTCCATATAAAATTGTGCTTGGAGACCAAATTTTACATTTTTTTGGAATTTTTTTTCTATTTTGTTAGAATTTTTGAAAATTATTATTTTTTAATGGTCCATAATTGTCTGAAAACAACATTTTCGTACACATCTTGATAAATACTAAAAAATTCCAAAAGAACGTAAAATTTGATCTTCAAGCACATTTTAATATAGAGAGCATGTTGAACTGTTCAGATTGACTGTTTGGACTTTGAAATCGTGAACACAGTGTTGAAAAGTGTCACCATAAAACAGTGTAATTGAATCCCTCCTATACAAATAGATATAACAACGAAGAGTGTGTATAGTAAACAAAAAACATATTGAGAGAACATTTTGCGGAGAGAGTGCGGTTACTTTCTTCAGTAAAAGAATTTTAAATTAAGAAAAAACTTTTTTATATAAGTTCGTAGACAAAACTGATATTAAAATTTTATTTCTAAATCTTCAATATAAGACTGTGTCAAAGTATTTATTTTTATTTGTTGTGAGGAGAAAAATTTTGAGCAGAAAAAAGAAATTATATCTTCACCACGTGGAGACGTAGATCCGACAATTTTGTTAACATCCAATAATTACAAATTAATAAATATAGCCAGATTCTGGCCGTTTTTCGAAAAATGTCCAAACCGGACAGATTTTGGCTGGTTTCTACCCCCCAGAAGCCGGCCATAATCTGGCCCATTTTTTTTTTTTTTTTTAGGAACACTATGAAGAGCAAGATAATGAAATATAACATTGAAAATTAGAATTTTTTGTTTAAATTATTTGTTAGATTACTTCTTTTGATGTATAATTAGCATATTTATACTAAATTATGTTAAATTATTTTGAATTACAATAAATTATATTAAATTACGCTAAATTACACTAATTTCGCTAATTATAATGAAATAAGGTAAATTACGCAAAATTACGCAAAATTAGGCCAATTTTGTGTCATCTTTCATAAATCATAAAAAATAATAAAAAAAAAATCCAAAAATAGTAAACATTGGTATTCTACAAGTTCATTATATAACTAATTTACTGAACTACTTAGATTGAATAATAGAAATGAAAATCCTAATCGGAAACTTCAACTCAAGTTTTGAGGCTCTTCTCTTTGTTTTTTGGCAATTCTGAATTTTAAAATCTGGCATCGTGGGTATATTAATGCATGATATTTTCGCAAGCTTTCCGAAAAGTGGTCATTTGCTGAAATCGGACTTTCGAGCGCTGTTTTATGGCCGTTTGAAGTTTCGTTGTCATTTTTCGCCTTCTCAGTAAAGATATCATCCATATTCATATGTAATTTACCGTATTTTAGAGTAATTTAACATAATTTAGCGTAATTTAATGTAATATAGTGTAATTCAACATAATTCAAGTAATTTAGTGTAATTTAATATAAATATGCTAATTATACATCAAAATAAGTAATATAACAAAAAATTTAAACAAAAAATTCAAATTTTTAGAGTTAGATTTCATTATCTTGCTTTTCATAGTATCTCTAATTTAAAAAAAAAAAAAACCGGTCAAATTCTGACTAGCTTCTGGAAACCAAAGCCGGTCAGAATATGGTCGGTTTGGACTTTTTTCGAAAAACGGCCAGAATCTGACTATATTTATTAATTTGTAATTAACTTTGGATATTAAAAAATGTCGGCGTAGATTGGGTGGAAAAGTAAATTGAGATAACCTGTTTTGGTTCGACGTTTGTATAATATAACAAACCATAGGGAAGGACACAAAAACCCAACCTACAGGAGATCAGAATTGAAAAAAGGTCAGGGTCCCAGCGGTCCCAGCTTCTACGTAACACAACTCGTCGTGGTCCCCACTTCACGGTTGGATCCAGCTGGACCAACTCTGACCCCACGTAACATCTCAAGATCAACTGCGGCCAACCTTCCCCGCACAGTGCAATAACGGCTCTGAACTCTCAACTTTCAAGAAGAATAACACCGCTTCAATTTTAATTTCTACGATCATTTACATTTCACATACGTGGAACACAATTTGTGCGTAAAACCGTAGAATTCTCTAGTATGGGAGCTAGAAATTCGCGAAGACTAAAAGTAGTCAGCGGAACGGCCGCTGCTCGCAAGCTGGCGGGACCCACAGCCTGTGACTTCTTTTAAGAAGAGAACAAATAGGCGAGCGGTTATTTACAGATATAATAGAAGAAAATTAACGGCTGAGATATTTTCATCAGGAGGAGGTTGCACACTGGAACAAATTTCTGGCAGAGTACTCTCAAGTTGAAAACGTCTAGCGGGCCTCTTGAGGCAATTTGTTTACTTAACTGAAACCGCTACACGAAACTCATGTAGAACAATTTAGGATAAATTGTAGATACACTTGCACGCGATGGATCTCAGCTTGTTTTTCAAAAAGAACCGAATCTTGCCCTAACCTTGATCCTATTTTGCGCACGTCCTGCTATTATTTTAAGAAAAGTTACAAAACAGGACCGAGGAAATTAGATATTTGAGTCCAAACGACATTTTTTATTTTGACCTTGTTTTTTTAAATCATCATTTTGTTATATTCGTCAATATGTTATTTACAATATTTATTAAAAAAGTATAAACAAATTTTTTTTGAAAACCTTCATAGATACTGAAGTCGTGAGGAGGAATCGAACTCTCGACCTTTGAGTAACCGACAGTCCTAAGACTTTCTTCCTAGCCAACTGTGCTACCTCTATTTTCTCAAGTAACTAGAATTTCATATTATGGAGCCAGATACACAATGAATTGAATTACTTTCCTGTTTTTATAAAATAATAGTTGAAGTAAAAAAAAATACTTCTTCTTCATAAAATCTTTTTGGTTGAGGATGTATATATATGATATTTTTAGACAACTCAGTTTGTAGGAGCATAAAAATTGTACTTGACCTAATCGTGTTTAGCTTTGTAGCTAATAGTTTGTAGCCTTTTTTAGCTATAATATTTTAAATCTATAGGAAGTTTATAATAAAGAGTGTTTTTAGTAAAATTAGTGATGTCATGAGACAATGATATATTTTCTTAGTGTTTTTCCTGATTATAGAGTGGTGAGAGTTGCTTTACACTTTATGCACACAAAATCTTGTTATGATAATTATGGATAGGCATAATCGGTTATATACCCATCAAAACTTTTGAATTTGGATATTTGCCCATATCCTATTCAAAATTTACCTCAAATTTTGAATAGGATATGGGCAAATATCCAAATTCAAAAGTTTTGATGGGTATATAACCGATTCCCCCTTATGGATATTTGTTTTTAAAACAGAAAACTCTTGGAGTAGTTAGTAAATCATTTGAAAATGCAACACTCATCATCCATAGTGATTACATTGGTATGTAATGGACAAAAGAAATATTATTTAAAAAATACTATAGTTAGGCAGATGAAATACAAGCTTTCTTCTTAAATGGGTTTTACTGTATTTATCAAAAATTTACTTATAAAAGCTTATGTCATGTAGCTTATTTTAGGACAAACCACATCACATATGTAATGGATAACAAACACGACATAAAATTAGTGAAATATATGTTAAGAAATGTATTCTTAAATGAAGAAATGCACATAGTTATCCACAAATAACATATTTTTTAGGGTTCTGCCACAAAATCCTAACATAACCTTTTCTTTCCTTTAATCTACCAAATTGACCATGCAATTGGGGTCCGCAATCCCACCCAATACAAAACGACAAAGAATCCCACACCGTTGGATCCACACCGGCTCACCATTTAATGCTTTGCGGGCCCAGCCTTACATCAGACGGTCCCCGCCATTCATGAGTCAAGAGGCGGTGGGTCCATCTCTCAATCTCACCCGTTCGATTGGCCAAAGAACTCGCTGGGCCCCGTTTTAATGGAAAAAAGTGACAAGAAATGGGGAAGGCCCTTCCTCAAATAAAAATTTCAAAATTAGCGAAGGACAGATAAAATTGACTAGGGTTAGCCGCATAGAAGACTCACGCGCCTTGCTAAGTTCTCTTTCGCGCTAATCGAATTTCTTCTCCTTAAATAAAAAAAACCGAGGCTAAATCTTCAAATTCACCATGGAGCCCCAGATGCAAGATAGAAGCGACGAGTCCGACGAGCAAACGGCCGCGGCGGTTGGAACTGCTGGAGGATTTATCGTACCGGTAAACCCAGGTTCCTTACCGGTACAGCGGTACATAGTACCGAAACCAGAACCCATGGAATTGTTTGGTGGCCTCCAGCTTGTACGAAAACCTCCAGCCCGAAATAGAGATCGCCACACAAAGGTAGAGGGTCGGGGGCGCAGGATACGCATGCCCGCTGCATGCGCTGCCCGAATTTTCCAACTAACGCGCGAATTGGGGCACAAATCGGATGGAGAGACAATACGCTGGCTTTTGCAACAGGCTGAACCGGCAATCATTGCTGCAACTGGTACCGGTACTGTACCAGCCATAGCAACCACCGTCGATGGGGTTCTAAAAATCCCTACACAATCGTCTACCACCGCGGGCCCCACAGTGTCAGACGCCGTGGAAGTCAGCGGTAGTACTGGAAAGAGGAGGAAGAAGCTACAGCCAACCCGCAATACTGGGGGAGGTGCTAGTGTACAGAATGCGCAGATGGCTCCCGCATATTACTCTGTTATGGCTGACCCGTTACTTGGTGGTGGGGCTGTCTCTATATCTTCTGGTCTGGCACCTATGACAAGTGGACAACCTGGCTTGGTTCCACTTATTCTGGCCCCATCTGGTACTGCGGGTATGCCACCTGGTGCGATATGGATGGTACCAGCACCAACTGCTGCAGGGGGCGGTGCTGGTGCGGGTAATCAAGTTTGGGCCATACCTTCTGGGCCACAGTTAATAAACCTAGCTGGTGGTCAAGCCGTATCAGCTGTACCAGCTGGTACGATGTATCAGGGGATTAGTGTTGCGGCTCCGGGTCCTGGTTTGGAGGTGCACCAAGCCGGACCCGGTAATGGGAACGAAAGAGGGAAGGGTGCAGCTATGGGGCAGCATGAGCAGGTGGAGGATGACGGAGATGCTGCGGAACCTTTGTCTGAGTCGAGCCCTGAGAATTGAGGGGTTTTAGGGTAATTTTTTTTTGTGGAGGGGGTTTAGTGAAATGTTGGAATTTTCCCTTTTTATGGGGGGAGGTGATAAATGTCATGTGTTTTAGTTAGGGGCGTAGAATTAGCCGCAGCAGTTTAGGCTGATGATGTTAGCAAAAATTATCATATTATTTCTAATTTTAGAATTCGACTATTCAAGAGTTAGCTATTGTACTAAAACTGACTGGTTTGTATCACTAAATTGTATCATTGCTGTTGGAGTTGTAATATGAAATGGCATGGAAGTTGTGCTGGTTGTTCAACAACCATTGAATACAGTATTACTTTATTAAACTGCTTTATTCTTTGTTCTATGTAGGGTTTTTTATTTCATTTCTTACAGAATGGAGAAATTCTAGGGTTCTTTTTGAGTTTTGGTAGCAAGAATTCACTTTCATTTCCTACAGAATTGAGGCCTTGTACTGCTGAAGCTGAGATAGCTTATTTACAGGCACAATTAGATGCTTCAGAGGGGTACACTGATAAATATGTGTAAAATTCCAATCATCTAAACAGAGATTCTACATGCCCCAGTGCTAAGAAATTATTGATCTGTACTGACCGGCAGATCCTTGAGCAGACTGATCAAACGCCTGTAACAGTCGCATAATTTGGTGTTAAGCATTCATTTAGCAACCTCCTTTTGCACTGCAATCGCCCTCAACTTGTGATTCTTCTCCAGGAACATTAGTAAATGAAACACCTGTTGCTCAACTTTTAAATGCATAATTAATCAAAAAGATAAGAACTTAAAAGCATTATAGTTATTTTGCAATTGACTTCCGTAATTTGGATGAAACCAGTGATCAGGTACCGGCGAGCAGCAGGTGCACACAGAAGATCATGCTGCCTATGCCCAGGAAGAATTGCCAGAAGATCGAACACTAAACCAACACAACACAGTACTGAACTTCGCAAGTGGTATGATAGTTTTGAAAAAAAATTGCACAACTCTTGATATTCTTGATATTTATCAATTATACAACAACAACCAAGCTAGATGTTTTGCATTGATATTATACTCAATGAAACATTAACATTAATGTTAATTTTTTCAGAAGGAGCGCTGCATAAATATAAATTGAATCGGCCAAACAAGTTGTCCTTCACAAGTGGAGGAACCAATGGATGTTTCCCAAGGATGTCACCGCGAAAACATAATTTTTGGTGGGGCAAATTGAAACAAAACCGGTGATTGTTTAAGGGTTAATAATAAAACTGAAAGTGGTTGCTTAAGTAAGCAGTTGTTTGCACGTGCGAAACGGGTGACAGAGTAGTGGTGCGCCATGCGCGTGGGGCTTCATTTTAGGTTTAGGTGGTCCCAAGGGGGCATCTGTGGGGCCTAGCAAGGCGGAAGTGGTGGGTCAAAGGGCTCCGTGGACCGTGCCAAGAGGTGGGGTTGGGTGCGGAGAGGTTGGGATGTGGACCACCCTCTGTCCCTCATGTGATCCATTAGTGAGGGCTTATGGAATACTAACTTCACAGTAAGTTAGTATTTTGCAGATATGACCCTGTATTTTTGCTAATATTTAATTACAGCAACTATGATCAAGAAATTTTTTCGAATGGGTTGCCCTTCATATATATATGTGTGTGTGTGTGTGAGAGAGGAGGGATCAAGTTACAACAATTATTTTTTTTTCATTTTCAAAGTCCAAATCGTCGATCCAAACTGTTGAACATGATTATCTAAATAGAATGTACTTACTAATCAAATTTTACATTTTTTTGAATTTTTTTATTATTTATTAAGATGGGTACAAAATTCAATTGTCTGAATATGAATATTTTTTATAAAATACTTAATAAATAGTAAAAAAATTCAAAAGAAAATGTAAAATTTGATCTGCAAGCATATTTTATTATGGAGATCATATTGAACGGTTTGGATCGACGATTTGGACTTTTGAAAATGAAAAAAAGGTTGTTGTAACTTTATTGTAACCCAAATTTGTTGTAACTTGATCCCTCTATATATATATATATGAGTGATGCTACGATGCTTTGGGAAGTAAATAAGGTGTTTTACTTCTGCTCATATCTCCATTTTCATAGTTTAAACAGTCGATACGAATTTCTCAATATGATATTTATATTGATATATGCTTCGAGACTAAATTTTATATTTTTGAAATTTTTTTACTAATTTTTAGATTTTTGAAAATTAGTGTTTTTGTGAATTTTTTATTATTTTTTTATTTAATGAAAAGCTGTGATTTTCAAAAATTCTAAAAAAATATAAAATTTGATCTCCAAGCACATATCAATATGAAGATCATGTTGAGAAGTTCGAATCAACTGTTTGAACTTTGAAAATGTAGATATGAGTGGGAAGTAAAACATTCTCTTTACTTTCCAAAGCATTATAGCTATCCCATATAGTCATATATATATGAGGAGGGTTCAAATGCCTCCAGTTTTTGTGCCTCCATCATTCCTCCATTTTTAAAAATTTTAATAACTCAAAATTTAAAACTTAAAAGTCAAAATAAAATCGTTAGATATGGTCTACATCATTTTATCTATGCACGTGTAAAAAATTGTGACATTCCAATTTTATTTTGTTTGTCACTGGCAGGTTGTAAAAATGTATTGATGTGGATAATTTATAGACGTTAAATTTTCAACTTATTGATTTATATATAAACAAAATTAAAATGTGATAATCTTTTTGAGCACATAGTGAAAATAACATAGATCACATCTAACGGTTTTATTTTGACATTTATCTTTTTAATTTTGAGTTATTAACGTTTTTGAAAATAAAAGCATGGTGACACAAAAAATGGAGGCATTTGAACTCTCCTCTATATATATATATATAACAATATTACATGCTCTAATCTCATCTGAAAATATTCTTTTAACTTTTCTTAGGTGTTCTCAGTGAGATTATTACTTGCAAGAGATAAATTACAAAAAAATTACTCTAGCGTTATTGGATTAGCCAGTGAGATTAATTTTAATCGTTCAATTGTTTATGACTTAAATCACAATAATAAGGAAAAAATAAATAAGATAATAGAGTTACGTACATTATTTAAGCTCTTCTTAAACATTTCTATATTAAGTTTAAATTGAACTTCAAAAGTTCTCTTCAATTCTTTATACACATGCTCTTATGTAATTTTTAGTCGCACAGCTTTGGTCATTCGGCTGCAAACGAATCAAACTGAATCAAACTTAACTTAGTTTGAGTTCGAATTCAAACCAATTTCGAATTGAACTGGATCAAAATTAAAGCAGAGTTTTGAACTGAAAAGAAGAGTTCGAGTTTGATTCAGTGCGATTCGAACCAATTTCGAACCGAACTGGTTCGAAATTGAAACAGAGTTTAGAACTAAAAAGAAGAGTTTTGAACCGAGTTAGACTCAGTTTGAGTTCGATTCGAACCAATTTCAAATCGAACTGGATTTGATTCGTTTTGAACTGAATTTTTTTTCGAATCGAACTCAATCGAATTACGAGCTACGAGCTTTTTGTGCACCCCATTCCTCTATAAAATTTACTTATTTTAGGGTTAAAAAAATGGAAAATTTATGTGTCAATTTCCCGCGCAAGTAGCAGAATTTTTTTATGTTACTGGCGTATAGACCGAGTGCACAAGGGAATCCGCAATCTCTATGTTCTGTGGGGATGGGAGAGTGTGGGCCCGAGATTGTGGGCACCACGCTAACGCCTCGGGGGTGCCGTTCAGTGGGCCTCGTTTCTAGTGGTTGGGAGAAAGTTAAAGGCCAGAGAATCTCAAACGTCATGCTACTCAAACTCTCTATGTTGATGTGAAGTCAGGTTTAATTTTACCTCTCCTATATTGATATAATATTGTTGGGTTGGACTAACAGTTCCCCATTCAGTCCCCTAAACGTCCTCCTAACTGTCAAAGTACAACTGTCAGTCCTCCATTCAACATACATTAATTCAGTCTCAAAATGGAAAGTATAAATACCTAAGATATCAAGTATTCATATATAATTCATCAAGTATTCATACCTAAGATGTCAAGTACTAATTCACATACAAACTGGGGACCATTACTTTTCGGAGGCAGTAACTGTCAGACTGCATTGGGGACCACAACCAAAAAGTCACGTGGATCACACCACCAGTCCCCCATTCATTGATTAAATTAATTCACATACAAAACGGAAAGTATGAATATCTAAGATATCAAGTATTCATACCTAAGACCTCAAGTATTCATACCTAAGATATCAAGTATTTAAATAAAAACTGGACACAATACCTACCCATCTTTTACACATTTTTCAAGGTGGTTTTTTTTTTCTCCGTTCAATCTAACCAATTTTTGGGACGATCTATGAGGAATTTTGCAAATCTAAAACCACGAACGTGTTCTATATTTTTTTTCTCTTTCAAATGAGATCCATGATGACATACTTTTACACGTTTTCCAAAGTATCAAATATGAAAAGTATTCATACAAAATGGAAAGTATTCATACCTAAGATATCAAATATTTATATATAATTCATCAAGTATTCATACTTAAGATATCAAGTATTTAAAGAAAAAAAATGGACTCAAATATGAAAAGTATTTATACAAAATGGAAAGTATTCATACCTAAGTTATCAAATATTCATATATAATTCATGAAGTATTCATACTTATGATATCAAGTATTTAAAGAAAAAAACTGGACTCATCTTTTACACGTTTTACACGTTTTTCAAGGTGGTTTAATGATTGGCAAAATTAGTTAGAATTGGGGGGGACGTTTAGGGTACTGGAGTGGGGGGACAACATCTTTACTCAATATTGTTTGGTTGGTTTGGTTTTATTGACTCGCAATTAGAGTGGAAAAAATGGCATGGCGGAGCTGGCTCCGTCACAGAACGGCACGGCATGTGTGTCAGTTACGTGCCGTGACTCGCGTGTTCTGTGTCATGACCATTCGAGTGCCGTGCTCATTATTTGAAATTTTGGCACGGCACAGCACGTGAAAAATTTAGTCACGGCACGACACGTCACGTAGTCACGCGAGTCACGTGTAATTAGGACCGTTAAATATTAATTTAATAGTGAATCTTGAATAAACTAACATAAATTATGATTAAATGGTCACGCAAGTCACATGAGTCACGTTTGGTCACGGCACGTTAGGCACGGCGTGACTCACGTGGCGTGACCATTCACGTGGCGTGACCATTCACGTGGCGTGACCACCCCTTGACATTTTGGTCACGGCACGGCACGGCACGTGAAAAATTAACTTAGTCACGGCACGGCACGGCACGAGACCAAAGTCACGGCGTGTTAGTCACGGCACAACACGCTTTTTTCACTCTATTCGCAATAGAAAAGTTCAATTTGCAGAGTGTACAGAGGAGAGAAAAGGATGTGGGGATCATGCCTGGATGGATGGGAGAGAGACCAGATAATGCCATCCCAATGTCTGATGGGATCCTCCCTGGATGAATGACGTTCTGAGACAATAACCTCTCCTATGTCATCCAAAAGGATTCTTTTCCGGCCCATTTAGAGCTGAATAGCTGGGCCCTTGGGCTTGAGCCTGAATAATTTTATTTTTCCTTTTCTCCCGACAAGTGTTAGATAGTAAATACAGCATGATAGGTGGTACATTACCAGTACCAGTGGTAGCCTTTTGAGGGGTCATTTTCTTTACTAGGTAAATAAATTGATATGGTATGTTCATATTAGAAAATCACAAAAGACCTTTAGATTTTGGTCTCTTGTCCAAAATTAATCACTCGTCTTGGCCCCAACAAACCTTAATTAGGCATAGCCAACTTGGTTCAATAAACTGGATGGGAGACACAAAGATGAGAAAAAAGAGAGGACAGGAAAAGACGGCCCATTTCATTTCTCTGTTAGTGCACACTTCAGAGAAAGGAAGAAAGCCCATTTCATTTCTCTGTTAGTGCACACTGCAGAGAAAGGAAGAGAGCTCATTTCAATTCTTACAAAGGAGGTTTATAAAGATGAGAAAAAGATGAGAAAGGAGGTTTGATCCGTTGGTGTGTGATACTGGGTAAGCTCTGTTGAAATCGACAGGTATATATGTATTAAATCTTTCATACTGGGGATGAGTTGTGAATGCGTTACGGTTTATATAGGGACCACAAATTAGCTCTCAAGATCGATCGATTTTTCTCGAACAAAAACATGTGCTGTACTGTACCATTTCTTTTGTTGCGTATTAATTTGACTAATATAGGATGATGCTTTAGTACAATAAAAGAATGAGTTTACTGTTAAGGGTATCAAAGTCATTTTAATTCTTGAAATCAATAGAGAGAATACAAATTAAATTTTGGTCTAGTCTAGTTCTCAATTATAAAAAAATCCAATCTATTATTGTTGAAAAAGTCAAAATTTTAATATTCATTTTTTCTTGTATTGTTTTGGTTATATATTAAAAACAACTGAAATCAATTGTATATTTCTCCTATTAAAAAGTGTACTAAAATAAAAGAATTTAACCGGCTCATCTATCATGCACACCCCGCTCCAATAACTGGATGTATTTAGAAACAAAATTAATTGAGAAGATAAATGAAGACAGAGAAATTCTAGATGCTCCAAGGAACAAACCAGCCCAATGAAAATAAGCATTTACTGCTTCTGCCATGGCTAATAGCTAGAAAGCAACCTAGCATGCATCATATCGCATTATGACCATTGCGGAGTTGGTCCGATAGGCTCAAGGACCGTCCGTTCCGCTTCAAAATCTGTGCATGCTCACGTCAATTTTTATGCGTACGAAATCGTCGGCTGTGCAGCATACCCCATGATTATGGGGTTTGTGTGGTGGGGGGGGGGGATGGGGATGTGGAGCGGGAATCTCGAGATATGACGGATCTCAGCAATGTAAACAGTAAACAAACACGAACTCTGCCAGCCGAAATTTTTATTTATAACATTTAAAAAAAATAAATTAATAAAATAACCATCGTTTCTGGTCAATTTTAAATCTAACACGGCCGCACCGGCATTCTGCGGACCCATTTCAGCGAGGCCGCAGAATGCCGCTGCGGACCCTTTTTTTTTTAATTCCCGTTCCAAACTTTTGCTGCACGCATCCCTAGAAATCAAAAAATTATATAAAACAAAAAGTTTGAGATATCCGCGAGATATCAGCCTATGCCTCGGCAAAACAACAAAAAAGAAAAAGAAAAAAAAGAGGTGCCGCAGAATGGTTCTGCGGACCCAGTCAAGGGTCCGCAGAATGTCTGTGCGGTCCCAAGCATTTGGGTCCGCAGAATACCGGTGCGGCCGTGTTAGATTTAGAATTGACCAGAAACGATGGTTATTTGGTTAATTTATTTTTTTAAAATGTTATAAATAAAAATTTCGGCTCTGCCAGGCATATAAAATCTAGTAGCCAATGAGGTTTTCCTGTCATAGGAAAAAATCATAACTAAAAGCCTCCTACAAATGACTCACTAATACAATGCTGCAAAATGAAAATTTAGTTTCAAATTATAAATATATTATTTATTGTCAAATTATTTGAAAATTATTTGATCACCAACAAAACCGAGCCGGGCTATTTTTTTCTTTTCAGAACTAAACCTTAGAAACAATTTCAAATAACAAGATGTTGCTTTTACGCATACAATAAGTATCATTAAGAAAAAAAATACTCTTTCACAAATTAAAATTGAGACCCAATTGAAACCTCTCTGCCAATTGCAAACGGGCAGCGAGTTTAAAGCTACTAAAGAAAAAAGCCCAAATTAAGATCAGTCCTTTGGTCCAGGAATAATAACCCAGTCCATTAGAAGGTACATGCACGACCGGTTAGCTTCTTTCACAATTAAAAGAACAAAGCGCTCTTTTAGTCCCACAATCCCTGTGCTATCTTATGCAAGTATCCTGAGCTCCTATAAAAGACTAGGCGCAGCTTTATGGCAACTCATACCTTTCTCGGCCTTTTGGCTAAGATCAAGTGTAGTATCTGTTCTTATCAGTTTAATATCTGATATGTGGACCATGTGTTCACAACGATATTAAATTTATTTTTTGTGGGGGAGGATCCACCACAGTAGCTTGCTACTGGGGTCCTCAAGCGTCGCCTTTGCGTTACACTATTGCATAGGCCTGGCGCACCCCTACCAAATCTAATTTAACACCTTTTCTTTTGGCATAAAGCCTGCACCAATTTATGTTTATGTTGTCAGTTCATTTAAAAGGAAAAAAGAAAGTTGTTTTTGAATTTAAATTTGTTGATGTTATTTTCTGCGGGACTGGATTTTTAAAGTACGGCCTTCGTTCATTCGTTTATCTGAGATTTCAATTGACAATAGTGTATGATTAGGGGCAGGGATTAATATGACCCTAATTTTAGGACTAAATTTGAAAATTAAAAGTTTGGTTTTCCAAATTTCTCAATTTTTGTAATTTGATTTTACAGTGCTAATCCAGTGAATTTGTGCTTCCATTGTTTTTTTAATGATGCATTTTATATACAAAGCGATAGTTTGTCGAGCGCAAGATAAGAGTGCGAACACTAGATTTCGAACATGATATCTCTTTAATATAAAACATATATTGTTGCTTGGCTACTGCCAAATATAACATTGGAAAAAAAACATAACTAAAGCATATTGGTACAGTGCAGCTCTTTATTAACTTTTGCATTTAAGACAAGAATTGGTAAACAATTAATATTACCTATGCTTAGCAATCCAATGTTAATTGGTAAACAATTAATACTACAGCGCAACTTTTGTGTGATGCCGAGTAGGGTGCAGCAAGCGCCAAGCTGCCACTTTGACAGAAATACAAAATGATTTCTATTGCCACTCGGACTGTTCTTGGGAAGAGGGCTAATATGGGGAAGTTGGAGTGGTGATGTGGCATAAAGATAAAATGATCCTCTACAAATCTAAGGCTGTTAGGGGATGTTGCCCGTTGCAGGTCGAAGCGATGGCTCTAAAAGAGTCAATTGCCTCAGCAATAACCCAAGGGATAGTGTTGTGTTCTTTCTAGTCAGACTGTCTCACTCTGGTATAGACCTATTCAAGTCCACAACCACCCATAGATGCTGACTGGCGTGCGTTTGACGAAATACTTGAAGTTTGGAAGTTGCTGCAAGAAAACAAATCCTTTGTGTGTGTTCATGTGCATCGATGCCAGAATGATATGGCTGATAATTTAGCAAAAAAAGGGAGATTAAATAGTTGGGACCATCTAGCACACACTTTCCCCTGTTTTGACTTATAAGTTAGATATAGCACGGTGCTATAATAGGGTTGACTGGGGGATGCTTGATTTAAATTTTTGAAACTCACTCCCTATCTGATGTAATTGACCTACGGATTTTTTTATAACAAAAAAAAAATTAAACAATCGAATTATTAATCGTAGAGCACCATCTGGGTTGTAACTTCTGAATTCTCTTCTGTGTTCTCCCCACTTACACATGTACCATTATCATCCCATACCAATTACCCGGTACCGGTTCAAACAATTATCCTATGGACCAGAATTTCCATCTCTGTCAAAATCTCTAACACACTCCAACACTAAACTGTTGCACGTGGGGCCACTACATAATCCAAGTTGCAATACTTTATCACCCCTTTTTATCTTCCCTTTTGCCTTTGTATAAGCCATTTGGTACCATATGGAGGCCGATGACTGGTTTCCATACCGGTGAAATGTTGCTAAAACTGCCTCAAGTTCTTCCTCATCAAATCCTAACCCTTTCCAAACTCTTTTTATTATTGCATATCAGATGATGGAAAACAAAGGTGATTCACTGCCTTCTTGAAACCTGGCACATATTCATTGCCTTCTTCCCATGGTAGGATAATTGGCTAGAGATATTTAAGGTGGGACCGGAGAAGGTTCGACAATACATTTGCTACATGGCGCTCAATTGAGAAGCCTGTAATGCCTTCATCATCCTCCTCAAATGATCAAGCGACGTTATATGCGATGTCATCAAATCTGTGTTGGGTCCGTAGCAAGTGTCTGAGACGGTACTTTGGTTGCAAGGTACCAGCTTTGACCTTGTTTGTCACAAGTGCGGCTGCACAACGGCCCATCCGAAAGAAACAATTGAGTACCAGCTTGCGCAGGTCCTTGACATGGTACCTGCAATACCTCAAATTAATTACAGTCTGATTCATTAAGTATACGAATCATTATGTTATCAAATTCCTAAACTATATTCAACCAATTCATCAAATAATTTGATTTTCATCAGTTCAAATGCAACATAAAATACGAATAAGGTTTAAACAAATCTCCGTCACCGTTAATCGTCCCAGTGCTCCATCAATTGCGTGGAAATTAAACCAGATCCGACGGTAGAAAATACAATTGTAAAGAAGGGTTAGGGTGAAAGCTACCCGTAGCATGCTAGTCATCGCCAACATTTTTTTTTTTTATTGTTTTGACATATTTATATAACAATTTCATACAAATGATATATTAAATAACAAATAACATTTCTTCAGTGGTATAAAAAAATAGAAAGAAATTAATACATGACCAATCAATTATCAATCAAATTAAAAAATTCTTAAATGACATTTAAAATTGGAAAGAAATATGGACTAATCAGAAAAAATGATACAATTTGCATGTAGCGAGTACATGTCTAAATATATTTAAACTTCTACGCGTAAAAAAATCAAAAAGATGCATAGAATCATAATATTTAATCAGAAGGCTAATATTCAATTCGAAATTTCATCTTTTAATCAAATTCATTAGCGAATCATGATATCTACGTGCTTAATATAAGAATGGAGATAATTTGGTAATTAAGTACCGTTCCGTACGAATCCATATCCTCTAAGGTAACATAATATTTCTGTTTCGATCACAGCCGTCCGATTGGAATCCGAACCAATCCGGTTCGAGGTGGAATGCATGGAACTGCTTTAATAGTCGTGCATATTCTGATTGGACGGTCCAGATCCAAACAGAAATATTCTGTTACCTTAGTTGATACGAATTCGTTCCGTAGTCATGTATTGCTAGAAGCCCAGAACATAACACTTATGTTCATTTTAAAATAAGTAAAATTAGTGTTTATTGCTCGCTGTCACTGGAAAAAGTTTCTGATATTTTCTTAACTTTAATCCTCCATAAAATAAGAATAGTACGCTAATTTAACTTGAATTAACCAACTGTTTTGTTGTTATTATATCATAGAGATGTGATTTAAATTAGTTTGTCTCGTTGAAACCACTTGTGCAGTGATGATGTCTTTGTTGCTTTCTGACTTGATATCTTGTCCTAAACCTTTCAGATATCTCTATGCATGCTAGTCTTACAGGTACCGATGTTCTCTGACATTGTCAATTTTAAGAGCTTAATTGTGAAATATCTTAAATCTAAAGATTTGTTCTCCGTGTGGAGGTTGAAGATTCAAAGTTCAGATTAGGGGTGCACAAAAAGCTCATGACTCGAAATTCAGTTCGGATTCAACTCGCTAAAAACTCGAGTTGAAACTGACTCGGTTGATTTATGAGTCGAATTCAAGTTACCCCTAACTCGGTTCAGAATCAACTCGGTTGGACTCACACCAAACCATAATTCATATATTCCTAATTTTTGCGTCCCCAAATCTTATATCTGTTTCTCACAATATTTGGTAATTTGATAAATTATGCACTATTTCTTTTGTTTTGTTAATTTATTAGACTCTGTATTGTTTTGTTAGATTTTATCTGTTTGGTAATTTTTAATTATGTACTATTTTGGTATTTTGGTATTTTCGTAATGTTTAATTATGTATTGGTCATTGTCTCATTATGTACTATCTTTAATTGTGTATTATTTTAGTAAACTATGTAATATTTTTTTGTTAGAATTAAATTAGATTGTCTCACTATGTACTATATTATGAGTCACGAGTTGACTTGCTTCGACTCGAGTTGCTCGCGAGTTGATTCCAAATTAGAGTTTCTGACTCGGAATTGAATTAGTAACTCGGACTCAACTCGGATCATGAGTTCGCGAGTTGAATCAAAGTTGTCCTCAACTCGGACTCAACTCGGCTCATAAGCAGCCTAGTTGAGATACAATATTCTTGGATGACTTAAAACTTTAACTTTTACTCAAAACAAAAAAGTTTGTGATGTAAATCTGTAATATATCCTTGTAAAAGGATTTAAGTTACAGAGTTAATTAACTGTTGGGCTTCTTAATTTTATTTTGATTTTAATTTAATCTCTAAATTATGTGTTATTACTTTTAAAATTTCAATTAGTGTCTCATTTATTTTATAATTATAGTAAAATTTTATGATTAGATTATTTTATTTTAATTAAATCAACATGCATGCATGCAAAAAAAAAGAATATTATAACTTATACCATAACCTAAATAACAAACTTTAACCAAATAAAAATAATTTATACTGTAACTTAAACAACTTATTTTAAGAGCATCGCAACTTAAACAACAAACTCTAAGAGCATTTATATTCATGAAATTAGAATACAAATATTAAAATTATTTAAAGTTAATTTCAAAAATATTGCACTCATATAATTAGTTTTGATTGCTTTTAGCATTCAGAATTAAAAAATAATTATTCAATTATTTTATTTGAAAATTATTATGCATCTCTAAAATGACAAACAAAATTATTGATATTTGAAATTAGAATGATATTATCAATTTAAATACTCTAATCAAATAAATAACAATAACTTAAGCCTCAGTAGTCAGTACAGTAAGCCTCCGCCGCAAAACAAAGCGAAGAAAACAGAACATTGAAAAAGAAACAAAATATTGGGCCAATAACCCGATCCCCTCCTCTCTCTCTCGTTTCTCTACCTCGCGCTCTAAACCCTAATTCTAAACACAACCGAAAAAGAAACCAAGCAAAGGCGAGAGAATCTCGAGCAAGGAACCATGGCGGGCCCGAATCTAGAGTGCAGGATGTACGAGACGAAGTACCCCGAGGTGGATATGGCGGTGATGATCCAGGTCAAGCACATCGCCGAGATGGGTGCCTATGTGTCGCTCTTGGAGTACAACAACATTGAGGGCATGATTCTCTTCTCCGAGCTGTCCCGCCGCCGTATCCGCTCTGTCTCCTCCCTCATCAAGGTCGGCCGCCAGGAGCCCGCCATCGTCCTCCGTGTCGACAAGTTCGCCTCCATTTTTTATCTTTTGCCTTATTTTCATTCCTTTTTAGGTTTAGTTTATGTATGCATGGCGATTTGAGACTTGGAGTTAGGTTGATTTTATTTGAGCTGACAAAGATTTTTTGCTTGTCCACCATTTTAATTGGGGGAATTCCTATATTGAAAACTTGAAAATTTTCAAATGTTACGCTCCTTTGTGCCATATGTGGATTTAGAACTTTGTTTTATAAAAACCTGTCTTTAAAGTTCCACTATCCATGGATATAGCAGGAAGTGAAGTTAAGCTCGGTTCAATAAGTTGAGCTAAGTTTATTATATCATGGGGTTTAAAGGATTTAAATGATTTCAGAAAAAAAATGTATTGAATTCGGTTTAATTAGAGTTCAGTTCTGGTTGATTCGGTAAAGTTGATACTAAATTGACTCTTAATTAAGGTATGGTGTACATATTTTAGAGACAAACAGGGTGAACTTGGATTACAGTGATGCTTATTGTCACATAATAACACAATTAGAGGTCAATCAAGGTTTATTTGTCCCATAGTTGATAATAGAGATGTGCATGCATAGTTGATCTCAATTAATATTGATAATCAAATATGGAACAGGGAGAAGGGATACATTGACTTGTCAAAGAGGAGGGTGTCAGAGGAGGATATCCAGGCATGTGAGGAACGATACAACAAG
Organism: Carex parvula; assembly: GCA_025461045.1. Taxonomy (NCBI): domain Eukaryota; kingdom Viridiplantae; phylum Streptophyta; class Magnoliopsida; order Poales; family Cyperaceae; genus Carex; species Carex parvula. The sequence continues at coordinate 105,645 of JAJGRW010000135.1, read as the reverse complement.
TCTAAGCTGGTACACTCAATCATGCGCCATGTTGCAGAGACCCTCTCTATCGACCTAGAGGAACTTTACACCACAATCGGCTGGCCTCTCTACCGCAAGTACGGCCATGCCTATGAGGTACTTGATCAACAACTTTTTGTTCCTAGAATCTTTGACCAGTTTTCTAAGCTTTCCTGTCTTGTTCATAGGCCTTTAAATTGATAGTGAGCGACCCCGACTCTATCCTCGATTTGCTTACAAAGGAAGTGAAGGAAGCCAGTCCAGATGGTGAAGAGGTAAAAGAATCAGTGCTACATCTATTAAACTAGTTTTTTGTACTGGATGAAAATTGGGGCAGTTAGAGAGATTTGGTCTCTGCTTTGTCAGGTGACAAAGGTGGTGCCAGCAGTTACGGAGGAGGTAAAGGATACGCTGGTGAAGAATATAAGGCGCAGGATGATGCCCCAGCCTGTCAAGATCCGTGCTGATGTTGAGATCAGATGCTACCAGTTTGATGGTGTGCTCCACATACAGGTCTTTTATCTCCTTGTTCTTGTTCTTTTCTCCCATTTTTAATTTGGTGTCTTTGTTATCTGAATGACTTACCATTTTTGTTTTTTTAGCATTTGTTTTGGTTGGGTTTTTGCCCAAAGGTCTTTGATGTAGAAAAACCCAAATTGTGCTAGTATATAATTGATAATCATTGATTTAGAGACTGAATAGTTCCTGGCACACATAATTCCAGGTCAGTCAAATAACTTGTTACTTGCTTGGGCCAATGGTTTGCATACTTTAGCATCTTCCCACTTAACTTTCCGACTGATACTCAAAAATAATTTGGTCTAACCTATTTCCATTTTAGCTAATTATGTTACAGTTTGTTTTTTCTGATTGACCTGAAATTATCCATTGCTGTGTATTTGGTACTATACAAGTCAAATTTAGTTTTAAAGAATAACCGTACTGAAGTTTAGTATATGACTGGTACTTAAAAGTTCGAAGGGCTTCAGAATGTATAAAGTGGGCTTTTAAATCTTTATTTCAATCTATAAATGCTCTTTTTTTTCTTCAGAAAGCTATGAGGAAAGCAGAATCATTGGGAAATGACGATTGTCCAGTGAAAATAAAGCTGGTGGCTGCTCCCCTCTATGTTTTAACCACTCAGACACTTGACAAGGTTTCTAAAGATCTCTTCTGTTCATTATGCATTTCATACTTGTTTTACAAAAAACTTGTGTTGCAAACAAACTCTGGTCTTGATCTATTTTAATAGATTTATTTTTTATTTTTTAGCTTCCTAGTTGGTAATCAATTGTGTTTTCAGCAAATTACTAATGAATCTGAAGAGTAAGTGGTACATGTTAATACATACTTTAGAAGATGTAGTTGGCTGCAGCTGATAAGCTCAATTTAGCTGGTAATATTTGGATCTAGACCTCACCATAACAGTATGGGTATTGTATAGTTTTAAATTATTTTTTTTCTGTAGATATGTAGGAACAATTTGACTGAGTCTCAGGTACTCAGTTATAAATTTTAAGGCAATTACATAAGCTCAACAGAGTGCAATAAACAGTAGTACATTAAATTTGGTCCTTCAGATACAGTGTGGAAATGCAATAATGAAACTTTAGAACCTTACAACTGTAGTATCAGTGTGTGATTGCTGAGGTAGTTGTTATATGGAAAGATGCATTCAACTGAGCACTAGTTTGTGTTGTCATGTATTATGAGAGTTTAAGATGATTGAGCACAATGAACAGCAACCAAGAATAGATTAAATTTGGCGTTTTACTAAAATGGTGCCAAAATGCATGATTGGTTTCCTTTATGCTCAGGAATGGGTGTCTTCAGTCTTTTTCTTTGTTGTTGTAATTTTTTTTTGTCAGATGTTTTTTTTTTCCCTTTTTCATTTGATGGTTATATTTCTGACTGCACAGAGCCAAGGGGTCACTGTTCTGACAGATGCGATCAAGGCTTGCTCAGAAGAAATAGATAAATACAAGGGGAAGCTCGTTGTTAAGGAGGGGGCTAGAGCAGTAAGTTCTCTTCTATAGTTCTAGCTAGTCTTTCTCTAGATCGATCGTAGTTTATGTCAATTTTTGTTTATAAATAATCATAATTAATTTTGAAGTAATATCTTGAGGAATCGTAAAGCCAAATTTTGAGAAAATAGGAAGGATGTATCTTCTGCTGTTGAATGCTTTCAAGGGAAATACAACTTCCCTTTACAACCCCCCACCACTAATTTTCTCGGACACAAGCAGGTGAAAAAAGAGGGGATGGGACACTTTAGTGTGCCTCATAATCTGGAGTACGGGTATCAATTTCCCATCCCCATCAATATTCGACCATCTGTGTGGGGGTTCTGCTCTGAACTGGTTCTCTTGACGAATATTAATGGGGGATGGAAATTCATATTCGTATCCAGGTTATGGGGCACTCTGAAATCTCCCATCCCTTTTTATCCAAGCTTGCTAGAATCAAAAGAATTATGTAGGGTGTGAGGATGAATTTGTCCATCCTTCCTATTTTTAAAAATTTGGCTTATGAATTTCTTAAATTTAATTTTGCATTTAATTATGATTATCTAAGAAAAATTGGTGTAAGTCGGGATCAGGCTCGTCAAGGTTGGTAATATGTTATATCTTGACAACGTATATAGTTTTGGTTCATCTTGTTATGGTTGCACTGGAGTTCCCAGCCTAAGGGTTTTATGGGTTGCTCTGTTTTGTCAAGTACGTACCTGATTAAATGAGTATTCAGGTTTCAGATTGACTCTGGTCTTGATATCAGGTCGGGTCATGTTCAGCTTCTCTAAGGTTCAGCCGGGTCTTGCTGACTTTGAATATCACCAGCACTCAGTTCTTTTGGTTTTTGATGTTTTAGGTGAGCGAGCGGGAAGACAAACTATTAGCAGAGCAGATGGAGAAGATGCGACTCCAAAACGAGGAGGTTGATGGCGATGATGAGAGCGAGGAGGAAGATACCGGCATGGGTGATGCTGACCTTGAGTAAAATTAATTAGCATTGCTGATTAGTTCTTCCTTTTTGTTCCCATTCCTTGTCTTTTTTTTATAGCGCCGCTTTAATTTTGAGATAATAGTGGAGTGTCTGTTGGCTCTAGTATTCCTTTTCGAGTTAATATTTTGTTTGCTTGTCCAACGAGTTATACTGAATTTTTGTCTGTTAAGGAGGTTTTTGATTTTATTGTAGCAACTTGTGTTGTTGAATCTTCTGTTGATTCTTTTCTGTGAAGTCACACAAGGGTTAACATGTGCTCTGCACGTGGCAAATTTTTAACTGTTAATTTAACATACTAGCAAATACTATCATTTGGAAGAAAAAATGATAATTTGATTCATGTTGTATACTTGGCTAGAAAATTTAGGTGCAATGATGGGAAACCGGAAACAAGTTGGAAACTAATAATTTGGGCGACGCAACTGCGCGAGTCCGCATCTTCTACATTAACATTCTCTTTTGAGTTTAATGCATCTCGACCGTCTGATCAGGATTGGAGCTAATCTGGTCCACGCCAATGACACACTGGGCCCTTTAATATTAGTGCGGATCTCAATCAGACGGTCCAGATCTATTAACGGACGTTCCAATAATGCAGAGGATATGAATTCCAATTGCGAAGGGAATTAAACAGCTTGTCAGCGTGGAAGCTGGTTGCGAGTTTCAAACACGAGGGCAAGTGTAAGCATTGCTTTTTAGGGCAGTTATGTACCTTTTCTCGTATAATTGAATTACAGTGGTTGGAATTCCAATCTTTACACAAACAATCTAGTCTAGAAAAGAAGACGTCGAAAATATGAACTATCAAAGAAGATATTACAATTTACAAATGGCGTTCCAAGAAATTTCTATGCATTTTTAGTTCAAACACAATAATAGCTGTTGGCATGTACAACTAATACTTATCCACTCAATAAAAAAAAACATTTCAGCTAAAACAGCAATTTCTACAAGAAAAGACACAAATAAGAAAGAATACTAGCAATGGTCTAAGCAGAGTCTGATACAGACAAAAACGATTTTGCCAAGGAGAAGCAGGATTCCTTTTGTTTCTTGTACTCGTTGTAGCGCAAGAAGAAATATCCCAAATAGTCAAAATCAATTGGCGATACCTTTGCCTGCATTTTTAATCAAATTGGGATCAGTTATTAACAAGAATACTGTGTGATTAATATCATGGTCAGCCTTTAATTATCAGTTAGACCCAATTCTGAACAAGCATGTGAAAATATAAACTCTTTCTTTTCCTTGCACTGTTCCTTTCATTGCAACTGAGCTAAATTGGTCAATACATCTTTACTGGGGAAATTGCACCCTTCTAGAAACCACATGTTTAAAAATCTGATAAACAGATTCTAGTTCAATTTGGCTTGTGCTTTTTGGATCTAAATCTCAAAATTTAAAGAGCAAGAGTGATCAGAATAAGTACCTGGATAAGAGCCCAGAGAGCCCAGTAAATGTGTGATGCTAACCGAAAGGTGTTTGTCTCAACGTAAAGTGCCTCAAGTTCTCTCTCTGGCACCTATTAGGATAGGATAATAATAATAATAATATAAAATAATAATTATAAAATAATAATTATAACAACAACAACAACATCATCATCATATCAGAGATGGAGATATATGAAGAAGCCCTTCTAACAAATGAAGGGGAAAAAGGAACCATCAAGTGTTAATATTTGCAGAAAGACAATTTGCTTAATATTACAAATACCCAAATTTTAACTGATATAACACTAAAAAAAGAAGAAACTTGAAGTCGAGTGATTTCGATGAGGACAGGTTAAGAAGAAGACAATTCTAATGTCAAATTAAAAATCTCACTAAAATCATTCCTGGTAAAACTATTGTGTCCCTTTGCAAAGGATCCATAAAATTGGAGTGAAAGTGTAAAACATAGCCACCAAAGGGGAACTACCAAGAATTTAAGGGAAATGGTACAACTAAGAAGTGAATATATACATTTTAGTTAATATTTGCATCTCCATTACTTTCCACCAACTATACCCTATAACATTTTTCCGTACTAATTGAGTTAGTCTTTGGGAAATTAGAGCTCAGTTAAACTTGGATTGATATACTAATTGGCAGGACACATCATTCTGATTTTTAATGTTTATTCAACTTTATTGTACTTCTTTTTCAGACAGAATTTCATTATTAAAAAAGGGCTATCATAATTTTTTTTTAAATATGGATGTTCATCAACCTAACATATAAACCCACATCACCTCCCCCAGAAAGAAAAGAAGAAGAAGAGAAAATACAAAGAAATTTGCATACCGCTTGGGGATTATCAGGCTTCATGTAACTCCTGAAGAAATGGTACTGTGCCTCCTTTTTTGGATATCTAAAGCAGAGTTGCAAATATCATTAGTGTAAAATAAAGCCTCTTAAATTTTGGGCTATAGACTACAAAATTCATTATTGCCTTTTGAACTTACTGGTTGTAGTCACAATCAAACCCAGCATATTCATTGAAATGATTCGCAATGTCATATCCTCTGTAACTGTATGAGCCATACTCAAAGTCTATGAAGTAAAGTTTGCCTAACCAAATAATGGATATGGAAAAATCATAAGTTACTCTTAATTGGCAAGTAAAATTGTGGAATGTAAGGACGCAACCTGCATTTTTGAATTGAGAGTTAATATTAATATTACAAGTGAAGCTTAATTGAGGCCTAATTGCACAACTGAAGCATTGCTGAGGCTTTAACAACAACAACCGAGCCTTTAGTCCCAAACAAGTTGGGGTATATTGCTGAGGCTTTAACTTCTCAAAATTGCAAAAGTTACTTTAGAGAGAGGAATATTACCTTGCGAGTCATTTAGCATTATATTTCCAGAAAGCAAGTCATTGTGTGAAAAGACCGTGGGAGAATTTAACTGATCGGTAAGATCCTGTTAACAAATAAAAAACATACTAACAAAAAAATACAACCAGCACCAAAAGCAAAGAATAAGTAAATACAAGTATATATGAATAGTACCTTAAGTTCGTTAACTTGTTTGTGAATCTCAGTAAAAGATATTTCTTCGTATTTTGACTGCTTTTCGTCATCATCAAACTCAAGCTTTTCGGCTGAAACCAAAAAAATAGTTTAATTTTCAATTCAACATTAGTTAATCACGGCAAGAATACAAAAATAGTCCCCCAAGGGCCAAATTAAAACTTTGTATTCTTAACCACGGTTATTATTCATTCTTACATTTTTTAAGAAACCTGAAGATATCATTCCATAGCTGGGGCTCCTTGGCAACGGGTATGTAAACCTGATGGAATCTTCGAAGCTCTTTTGCAATTTCAGTGGCTATTTTAGGGTTTCTCATGTCTGAACAATCAAATGAGAATTAATTAGGTATGATATGTAACCTTTATAAAGGGAAAAAAAGAAGAATCACACTTGTGCAATTTGCATTAAGAAATTGGACCATTCTTCGAGATAGCTATAAAACCAAACATGCATTTGCATCTAACACAAGGCTAATATGATGCCTATGACTAAATTGAGTACAAAAAGTGAACCAAATGTTATGTTTTGACATTAAATGAACCCGTCACGAACCTATTCACATATAGAAACCAGCCTTTGGTCTAGTGGCAAAGGCAATGCTCTCCGTGTGGGAGGTCACAGGTTTGAAACCGGGATGGGAGAATTCTTTATGGATATTAAATAGTTGGGTGGCTTGACCTCCAACCTTTACTCAAAAAACCTATTAACATATATAATATGAAAACTAAGGTTCATTCTAGTCAATTATGCTTGTCTTAATTCAGTCAATTTGATTCTAATAGCTGGGAGTCATTTGCTTGTAGAATTAAAAGAAAAACTATCAGGTCGGTAGAAAGCATGAGAGTGTTCAATGTAAATTACAAAGGTTAAAAAATATTGGGTTAAAATTTGCAAAAAAGAAGAAGAGAACATCACCTGAAGGTTCAAGCGTTCGAGCATCAATGAAGGACTGCACCATTCCATTTGAAAATACACCGAGTAATTCAGCACCAAACCCTGCTGCTGATATATAAGGTAGAGCCTGAAAAATGAAATTTTTTTTATGTTTTTTCAGAACAAACTTTATTATCATACTACAATTTCAGCAAGGAATAATTTAGTGACTTCATAGCAATGGTATAAAGTGTTTTATGTCAGATCAGGTAAAATACCAGTACCACTCTACCCCTGCCCCTCTACCCTCACGCAATATATGTATGTGATATTCCCTATAACAACAATGTTTCAAATAGAGCGTTGGTAAAGCTACATTCTACTAAATATTGGCAATTTTGCCCCTCAATCCAAAGAATTTTTTTATGCAAGTCAATTTGAACAAACATTCATGGTCACTGGGTTCCTATGGAAACTTCAGATTCATATAGACTACTCAATAGAAATTATTTGACTTGAATAATACCAAAGTATGGTAGCTATAAAAAAAATGTAAGTAATTGGAAGAAGATACAAATATTTTCAAAGGTTCTTTTTTTTGTTGCAAGTATAAAATATTGCCCATAATTGGCAAAAGTAAATGACTTGTATTAAAATGTCAAAGATCCTGTGCATAAAAGAAGATACTGAACATCAAAGACATGTTTTACTTGATCAACAGATTTTTATTATTACTTGGTCAAACAATTCCGGCTATAAACATCTTTTAAAATAAACAAATAATAAACCATACTCACATTTAACTCTCTTTCGCGGTCAATTACTAAATCGGTGTTGGGGCCATACAATCGAACTGTGAGTATTGATTCATTCAAACTGTCTTCTTGCACACAAACCTTCAACACTGAATGAAAAAGCAAGAACTTTATGTCCAAAAAATGTATCCTTCTACATCAATAAGAAACGACAAAATTTTGTTGGCTTTTTCGGTTTTTCCAAATAACACCAGATATATTGTTGATTATAACCAACTCAGTTAAAGAAACTTATCAAAAGCAAAGTTTCGATACAAATAACAAAAAAAAAGGATATAACATAAACTGAAATGGAATAAACTTTCATCATTAGAAATGGACATGATTAACAGAACTATGGAGGGCAATTGGTTCAGCATAACAATGAAATTGCATAGGAAGATTAAAATAAGCTGATCTATTTTAGAAAGAACTTACACAGATTTGTAATGCCACCAGAAACTGTCTCAATGGTGAAACAAGAGCTGTCAAGTGACGACCACTTTGGAAACAAAGTTTTCAACAAATGGCTGTAACAAAGGATAAGTAAAGTAAATGTGAGATAGCAACTAGAAGGAAATTGAACGTCAAACAATTAATTACTGTCTGGTTTTTAGACACAGGTCCTGGTATTTATTCCACAATTCATTTTAAGAATTTGCATTAAAAATCTCTCTTTACCCATTCCAATCTAGAATTTAAGCTGTTGGTGCCATCGAGTAATTTGATATCAAAACATCTACTTATTTGCGAAGCTGTTAATTGCCATGCAAATCAAAACAAATTTTACTCATAAGATCATCTGATCATGTCAAAAGTGATAATGAAAAAAATTACCACATTTTCACTAATTTTTTTTAACCACAACTAATAAACGAATCTAAATTGTAACAAAGCCAGCATTTACTCTAGACCTCCCATATTAAATGTAAATCACAGTTCGACAAACAGCAGAAGAAACACGATTATTCCATAATTCAGGTTCCTGCCAGTGGGTCCCAGTGCCTCATGACAAGCACAGGACACGATCCGTTAAACCTTCATTGGAGAAGATGAGCGGAAAGGAAGTGGAGCAAAGACTAACATCATGTGAGGCTTCATCTCCGGGAGAGGTAGGGAGATGTCGATTGAGAGAGGAGACGAAGGGACGGTCGGGACACCTGGCGCGTTCCCATTGGATGCCCCTGCTGTCGCCTCTTCCATGGCAGAGACTGGATCCCAGCTCCTGTCCTCAGCTCCCATACGTTCTCAGCTCCGACGCCTCGCTCCGGGAGAGAATGAGAAATGGAGATTTTTTCGAGTGTTGGTCCGTACGGTGGAGAAATCAGCAGCTCGGATTCTCTGTATGGGAACGAACATCGAACGGCGGCCACTGTTCCAAAGATATTAATAGCAGAATCACAATCAGTTTTACAAGATGGTCCCTCTGAATATGGGAAATTATTTACACTAGAAAGGGTTGTCTAGACACTTCTCCATGAGAGTCATAGACTGTTCAATTTTGATCTTCACAATCATGACTGGTTTAAGGTCTTGAATTAAAACTGGGTTACAAAGATTTAAATATGACACAACTAATTAGTCATTAAAAATATAAATAAAATGATAAGAAATTGAAAGTTTCGAAAAGCTACAAGTAAAATGAAAAGAAACAAAAACTAATTTATATAAAATCACTGCGTAAAGACTTTCAATCACTCGCTCGTATCTTTCTCTTCATATTATGAATTAAGTCATTAGAATAATATTTGACTTAATAGAAAACTTTTAGTACAATTTTAGCTGATTATTTAGCCTTAAAAAGAAGGACAGTATGTAGCCCATAAGATCCATTGGAGTCTTCTTGTGGCGTTTTTAATTTGTTTAATTTGAGAAGATATATTATTACTGATTAATCTTCAATGCAATATGGCCTCAAAAGTGCCAAGTTTTCCTTCAAATTTGTACATATTTACTGGAATTACAGTCACATTAATCTGTCATTAAAATCTCAACAAACGTAAATTAATCATTATTTACTTATTTAGCGTAGATGTGCCAAGTTTTCCACTTGTATGTATAAGCATTTCTCATGGCAAAACTCTCATTATTGTGTTAAGTTGAAAAAAAACCCTTGTAATTAGGTGTTATTAAAAAAATAATTGTAATTAGATCGCAATAATATGAGAAAAGTCTCCAACGCATAAGGGAAAAAATAGTCCATTGTTGTAGCTTGGTCCCGTATGACATACATTTCCGTGTTTTTATTTGTAGAACTTCTCTTTGGATTTTGGGAAAGTGTACACGGAACAAATTATGGGGTTGCCGGAAAGATTATACAGATGATATTGGAATAAGCAAATGTGGGTCCCATTTCTGATTCCAACGACTGGAATCTCCCATGACCTATACTGTCCTACTTTTCCAAATTTGTTGGTTGAATTTTTCTCTATTTAATCCCTTTTGATAGGGATAAGTTTAGATCATTATAACTGAACCAGGAATATATAACTGAACCTATTTAATCTCCTCTTTTTTGGACCATTTTATAGGTTCAACGGATCCTAAATTTTAGTATTCATGGATAATATTTTCTTATACAATGAATCTGTTTGGCGATTTAAAAAAGTTCAAAACAATATTCTAATTACTACGCGTAGTAATATGCATATTACACAATGGCATGCACTATGGACTCGTATTAGCATATGGACTCGAATGTTGATCTGAACAGTTCGACATGATCATCATATGAAAATGTACTTAAATACCAAATTTTATATTTTTAAGAATTTTTTTTTAGATAAGTAGAAAATCACTTGATTTGAAAATTCTGAACCATTCAAAAACAATGATTTTTCTATCTATCTAAAAATAGAAAAAAATTAAAAAAATATATAAAATTTGATCAGCAAGTACATTTTCATATGAAGATCATATTTAACGTTTATATCGACTGTTTGAACTTTAAAAATATAAATATAAATGCACAGTATGGATCGATCCATAATATGCATATTACCATAGCCTCACTCACCTTATAAATGCATTAATTATTAGAGGAGGACCGGTGGGGACAAACATTTATTTGCTTGTAATATCTTTTGATAATGCATTGAGAGTTGTCACAATTAGAACATTTAAGAATTGAAATTATTTGATAAATGATAAACGTGTCCCACATATAACTTTCTAATAAAAAATGATATACGTACCATAGAAATTAAATATACTTAAAAAATTTGAATTATTTTATTTAAAGTTTATATTTTTTTTTTGCTTTTATTATCAAAATTGTTGAGTCGTACCTGTAATTCTTAATGTATCCTAATCCATATTAACATGTTACTATATAATACAAATTTATTGGATTGACTTCAAATTACAAATTCAAAATCTTAAACCAATCTATTTCACAAGTAATACATTTACATATAAAATTTATAAAACATATACTATTACAACACAGTACCTGCTAATAATGCTCTCTCCCTACAAATAAAAAGTAGCACAAAAAGTTTGATAACATCAACATACAAGCAAAATATCCTAAACATGTAATCTTTTATAAAGATATTCATTTTTAAACCCAGCATGCACCATGCCCTCTCTGGTTGTGTTCCAATTCATTGTTTATTCCTTATTAAAAAGGAAAGAACGTAGAAAATAGAAGCTACATGGCGTGTCATTAGGTACCGGTCATTATCATATATTTCAAAGAATGGATCTTTCACATCAAGAAAGTCAAATTTTAGATAATCTGGCAAAAACAGACCGACATTTTTATTTAATATCCAAAGTTAATTACAAATTAATAAATATACCCGGAATCTCTAAGATTTTTGAAAAATGTTCAAACCGGCCATTTTCTATCCGGTTTCCTCCTCTCCAGAAACCAGCCAATTATTTTTTAGAGACACTATGAAGAGCAAGATAATGAAATCTGACATTGAAAATTCGAATTTTTTATTTAAATTATTTGTTAGATTACTTCTTTTGATTTATAATTAGCATATTTATACTAAAATACACTATATTACTTGAAATTATGTTGAATTACACTATATTACATTAATTTACGCTAAGTTATGTTAAATTATGCTAAAATACGGTAAATTTTGATAAATTACTATGTGTCTTCATAGTGATGTATAACTAGAAACTATTTTTTGTTTCTCTTTTATCTTCATAGTGATTTATAATTAGAAACTATTTTTTGTTTTTAAGAGACACTATGAAGAGCAAGATAATGAAATCTAACACTGAAAATTTAAATTTTTTGTTTAAATTTTTTGTTAGATTACTTCTTTTGATGTATAATTAGCATATTTATACTAAAATATGCTAAATTACTTGAAATTATGTTGAATTACACTATATTACATTAAATTACGCTAAATTATGTTAAATTACACTAAAATAATGTAAATTCCGGTAAATTACATATGAATATGGATGATATCTTTACTGAGAAGGCGAAAAACGACGACGAAACTTCAAATAGCCATAAAACAGCGCTCGAGTGTCCAATTTCAATAAATGACTACTTTTCGGAAAGCTTGCGAAAATACGCATGCATTAGTGCTAGAAATGCCAGATTTCAAAATTCAGAATTGCCAAAAAACTAAAAGAAGAGCCTCAAAACTTGAGTTGAAGTTTCCGATTAAGATTTTCATTTCTATTATTCATCTAAGTAGTTTAGTAAATTAGTTATATAATGAATTTGTAGAATACTAAATTTTACTATTTTGTATGATTTATGAAAGATGACACAAAATCTACCTAATTTAGCATAATTTTGCGTAGTTTAGAGTAATTTACCGTATTTCATTATAATTAGTGAAATTAGTGTAATTTAGCATAATTCAACATAATTCAACATAATTTAACATAATTTAGCGTGATTTAATGTAATATAGTGTAATTCAACATAATTTCAAGTAATATAGTGTATTTTAGTATAAATATGCTAATTATAAATCAAAAGAAGTAATCTAACAAATAATTTAAACAAAATATTCGAATTTTCAGTGTTAGATTTCATTATCTTGCTCTTCATAGTGTTTCTAAAAAAAATGAAGAACCGGTCATTTTCTGGCCAGTTTCTAAAGAGGAGGAAACTGGCCAGAAAATGGCCGGTTGGACCTTTTTTGAAAATTTCAGAGATTCTGGATATATTTATTAATTTGTAATTAACTTTGGATATTAATAAAAGTATTAAAGTCGGTTACCTTTCACGACATAATTATGTTTGAAAATATAGCGATAAGACTTGGTAAAATATCTGTGAACTGCGTTTGGTGATTTGACTTGTGGAACTTGGTTTTTAATGGCCGACATGGAGATATTATGGCATCGACGGATCTTAGGAAATGGAATGAGACGGGAGGGCCTATCTTACCCGGCCTTACAGTTCATCATGATATTCATTCGCGCAAGCACTTTCGTCAACACAGCAGTAGGACACTCCGATCCGAACACGTGGTTCGTAAAAGACTCTAAACGCAAACGAGAAATAATAGGAATAATCGGCACTTTCTGGTTCAACGTCCGCCGATTTATCTCAATTGTTACGAAGCGTTGATAGCCGGATTATAGATTGCACTACATCTAGGCGTCAGAAGATTACATGTCTGCGGTGACTCAAAGTTGATTCTAGAACAAGTCACTTCACCGAAATAAATTGCATTGAGGCGTGGCAAATTCCCATTTAGGATGCCAGAAAAGAGCCAATGTGTATTTGAAGCGATTGCAGTGAGGAGGGTAGACCAGAGCTAGGATTTTTTGAGCCAACCTAAGATGAAAGTGCGGAGGCGGTTTACCTATTATCCCACGAGTCAAAGTATTCCGATTTTGCCTATTATAACTCAAGAAAAGAAGACACCCTGGAAATGAAACATGCTTTATTCAAATTCTCCTGTCGAAGTAGCCCTTCCTTGCTAGGTCATGGATCAAATAATGCAATCGTTAAGTTCCTTCCGATTGTACTTTTCAATTTATAATAAGAAGAATTTAATTTGTTTTCTTCAGACTGGTTTCGATCAACGAATCCAAGTTATAAGCGGATCAATCTTCCAAACTCTCCAAACGTTTCTTCCCCTCTTTTTCTTTCCTGAGTTCTTTTAGTGAGTGGGTTATTCTCTTAAAGGAAAGTGCCTCAGCAGTCAACGAAAGATTGAAATTGCAGATCTAGTGTTCTCTTAAACTTCATGAAAATCCACATCAAAAATCTTTATACTCCCATACCTTCATTGCGAACAGCAAGACTTTGCTCTCTATTCCGGAAATCTATTTAAAACTATCCCAAAGAGCGGGGAAGGCTAGAAGGAAGGGATTGAGTACCACCGCTTTTTTCCAAATACCCATCTTCTAAGTGAAATTCCGCAAGGACCGTAGAGGTAGTGTAAAGAGAAGCCTAAGGCATCAAAGTCCAGGATGCCCGCTCAGAAGTCGGTGTGAAGAGGGCTCACTCAAGGAACTCTTCAAACAGAGCTGGTATCCAAGTATGCGCAGTGCAGAGTGTAGCGCTTGCCCTATCCGCAGCACTGATAGGTCTACTCGTACTTATAAACAAGAGGGACTGAATGAAGGTGCAAGAAACACTATTTCTCGACTTGGGGTGACGTTAATGTCGGGTGTCGGGCAGTCTAATAGGGCTAGGCTTAGTACTGTATAGGGAACATAGGCAGTATACGTTCATCTATAACTTTCTTTCTGTGAATAGGAGTGAAATGTCATGTACAATGGGGCCCAAATGAGTAAATTCTACCTCCACCCAAGGGAAAGGAGATCTGGATGGTTCTAGGTACAGTAGGTCAGAGTTTATGTAAGCTACCAGAACTCTATTATCTATTCGTTGATGTCAAATGAGTAAAAAAAGAAGCAATGGATTATGCAACTGTACCCGGAAGAGCATAAGTCATCTCACTCACTAGGCTTTGTTGTCGAGGAAGGGAAGAGCGAGAGCGATACGCTGCTTCCAATCTCCTTCTTCGGGCAGCGAGTCACATGTTGGAATGTAAGGATGTGGAATTTCGTAATTGAGATTAGATTAGTGATTAGTCACACCTACCGTCACCTATATTGGTCAGGTTAAGCAGCTGACTTCGCCCCAGTTCACCATTGAGGTCCACCATGGATGGTTTCAAGAGAGTTTAAAGGGGATTGGTTGAAAAGAGATCCCAAAACGGAGAGAAAAACCTAACTCGGAACAATTTTTGCTTTACTCAGCTTTAGTCCGATTACCTGCTCGTAGGATTTCCTTTTCCTCTTCCCATTCTCACTTCTGCGGGTTTCCCCGTAATAGGAAGATCCGCGCGAAGTCTTACCCATATCTTACCATTTGAGGATCCATAGAATGAGGGGAATTCGCGCCTCAGGTGGGGTATTTTACCATAGATAGGATTGCGATTGACTAGAAAAAGTCTTACCTTTCCCACTTTGCCCTATCCGCACGCACAGCATTGAGAGCCTTGCCCTTGAAAGCCTGCCCTATGGAGAAAAGTCCTACCAGAAAGCAGTAATGATAGGCTCCTGGACTGACCATTAGATCAGCGGCTCAGAGAAAGAACGAACCCGCTTGGTTGGGAAAACTCTGATAAAGGCGCGAATCATGTGAGACAGAAGACAGCGAGCGCTGCCGAAAGCGAGCCCGTCCCTCTCCACCTATCGAGATTGTGTTTCTTTGGAGCAGAATACAAGGACAAAGAGCTTACACTGCAATGCAACACCCAAATTGAAGCAAACTATTAGGCCTTGATGTTTTTGTGTGCATTTTAGAAGTGCTATCACCTTTCAAAAAAGTATAGGTTTACCCAACCGAGATAAAGACTCGCCCGCCTGGGAGAGCTCAAGAAAAACTGTGATCGGTAAACAAACCCTACAGAAGTCCCAGTTCGTATTTTTTTTTATTTGAGATTAATTAGAATTGGTTCAGTATTTTAGCTTGGATCTTATCTTCCGCTGTCGGGAGGTTAGTTATCGATCGGTCAATCATTCGATCAATCACCAAAGAGAGTGGCATTCGTTGGTGCCGATTTGACATTTCGTAACGTCAAGTCACGCCTACACTTTCATGCCCAGGCAAATAGGACGGAAGGTTCAAAGAAAGGGCAAAAAGTAATGCTAGGAAAAGAAGCTCTCCTCAAATTCAAGTGTTAGTTCTTTAGTTGGTGCTGAAATCCACAGAATTTTTCAATCTTGTTAGCCATTTCATCATCAAGTGGGTACTTTTTGCCCTTTCTTTGAACCTTCCGTCCTATTTTCCTGAAATTACTAAGGATGCAAAGCATAAAAGTGGTTCCGAGGAATAAATAGGTGAGGCAAATGATCACTGACTTAACACATTAAATCAACTTTTTGAGAAAGTAGAAAAGCCAAGCTTTGAAGACCTACTCTTAGGCATCGATAGTGGGTATTGTAAATTTCTTCTTATTTGAAAATATCCTCAACCGCATGGCCGGAGAAGGGAAGGGGCTTTATGTGTCTCTTTTCCAATGAGAGAGCACCCACTCAGTTGCCGTGGGGGCTCAATAACATCAAAGATGTCGTTAATCCTCTTTGAAAAATCTTGACTTTACTGCCTTGATTCCGATACGGCGAGTGAATTTTTAGCCACTTCTTCTCATGCCTAAGTGCAAAGAAATGCCAAACCTATATTTATTTCTTACTCCGGCTACAAAACCTATTCTCCGCATACTCCGGTGACTAGTGGATAGGCCTGCTTTGGTACAGTAGAAGTTCGTTCCTCAGAACGTATAGATAGGGCTTATTCCTTTCTTTTTAGTATGTATTCACCACTCCTTCCTTGAGGAGACCCAAAGGTTTGTTTACTTCTCCAAAGCTCATTTCGACTCGAATTCTCTAAAAAACCCTAGGGCTTAGAGATACTTATGAAAGGCAGGCCCGGGTTCCAAAACTCTCGTTACGCTCAAGTTATATTATAAAGCAAGAAAGTTTGGTTTTACAGGCAGATAGATTAACTTATAATACTGATGAGATAAGCTGGTGTCCTCTGGAAATTTGCAGTTCAATCCTTTTATGATAAAATAAATAGGAGGGATGCAGTTGAGAAGATATTTAGTTGTGCTTGGAAAGAAAAATTACCCCATCAGAGGAGAGGATTTGGCTGGCGTTCTTTTGGCTCTGGAAGGTTCTTGCAGATTTAGTCATGCTTCAGTGTACACAGAACTCTCACAATACAGAAAGATGAGTTTCAATCGATTACCCACTCAAAGAAGCACCATTTCATGGTCTGAGCCGATTTGAGCTCGGGTTGATACTTTATCCAATTTATTAAGTTCTCAGTTCTGATAATTGAAATGAGAATGCTGCTTCTTCAGTTAATATGCAAAGATGAAATCAAGTCTTTGAAAGTTGCCGGCGTGGGCCCTAAATTCAAAATGCCCATGGTGGGTCCGGAAGGCAGTTTTGTAAATATCTGACTCAGCCATTCAAATTTGATGGCGTGAGCTGTGATTAAAACATTGTAAAGTTGATGATTCCCTCCAAGAATTTGATCACCGGGGCGGGCTAATTCCATACGAATCAGTACGGGCCAGGCCCTTAGCTCTAAAAGAAAAAAGGGATTCTTTTTTTGAGCAATGCCTTCCCGTCCCAGCCAAGCTCATTCCCAGCTCCCTATGAGCTCAGAGTCGTCATGTTGTGCCTTTCTGTCGAATTGCCATGGCCGGCCCAAAAGAAAGTGGCAAGCGTCCATTGCGACCACATCGCACCAAATTTCATCCTTCTATTTAAAAGTTCCAAATCTGATTCGTGGTACTCTATCTAAGGTGGTGGGAATGAATTGGCCTAGGAATAGCTAAAGGCTTTTTTTCCATAAACTAAAGGAGCAAGATCACCGACATACATGAGAAAAGGGACATGCCTATGCCTATTATTTTATCCGAGCATACCAAAGCTGGAGAGAGAAGTAGACATCCATTGATAAGATAGATAGATATGGAGTAATTGATAGAGAATAAAGTAGGAAAGCAGCCAAAGGTAAGTAAAGGTAAGTCCTCGCTTATTTTGTTTATATTCAAAATAGGTTGCTTTTGTTAAATTTCCAATCACTTTATGGTAAGTTTCGCCTTATGTGTCAATAAAAAGAAATTGCAAGCCTATCTTTAGAAACCTTTTAATTCAAATTTCTCTGCTTTCATCCAACTTTATAAGGTTGAAAGTGTTCGCAACGCATACCGAAAAAAGGGTCCTTTTCGATTTCGATTAGGGCGCTCCTTCCTTAAGGACCCTCAGCTTCGCGTGAGCTAAGCTAGCAGCTTTTCCTTAATAGTCGATAGCTTGGATACGGTTTCCCGATCGGAGATCCTTAAATAGGGCCCAGACTCACATTGGCTACTTTTATGTCCCTAGCTTTGTGCTTTTAAAGTCTCGGTCAACTTACTAATATTATATTAATATATCTGGAAACCTCCGGACGCGTAGTACCTATTTTCTTGAGATTTTATGTACAGAAACGAAGTTGAAACTCTTGAAACCTGTGGTCACCTTAACTTAAAGCCTACTCTTCCTGACGTTTCATTTGGAGGATGGCCCTATGGGCCAAACCTATACTTTTTGATCGATTGCCTAGGGTAGCAGGGGGTGCTCGAGAAGATCCACGGATGCTTCTGTTGAAAGAGCTGAAATGAAGGAACTCCCTTATAATGAAGAAAAACAGAATTATGCTGAGGCGTATAATAATATCTCGGTATGGCTCGTGGGCGATCTTCTTCCTCCTTTTTCTAATTAATGGATTTCCCTGCGGATGAAAACCGAATAAACTTGGGAAGTTCAGTCAAATTAGATTTGTAGACGTCGGTCGGTATCGGGCGGTACCAATTATGTTATGCCATCCACAAAACCAAAGCGATCAGCTAGCTATTTTAGTTAAGCTCCCCTTTCATTCCAACCAATGCAAACAAGTAAAATAAGATAAAATCAAACCATTTTTCTCAAGTATTATTACCATCACTAGTCATGTGAACGTTTTCCATTTAGGTTAGCTATTGTAGGTGTACCTGTGCCCTTTACGTAGAAAACATGTTGATGAGCGTTGAAATATGCTTTCTTTGTCGACATATGTATTGACTTTGGTGGATTTAGGGCGAAATTTAAGGAATTAGGATTGGCCAGAACCAAGATCGAAAGCAATTCCGTCACAACAGCTTTGATTGCTATAGGTAAAGTGGGTCTCAGCGACTGGACCGGCGCTTCTTTACTGGAGTATACTGGATATGTGTTTTCAATGGATATGTGTTTAAGCGTATAACTGAAGATTTTGAGGCGTATCCACTACTTAAAAAGAAACTCGAATTAGATCTTGGAAATGACCTACTCCAATAGATGCTCATCAGAAGCTTTTTTTTATATAACCTCGGTATGGCTGGTAGATTTCTTATTAAGTAGGGGACTTATCAGACTCACTGACCTGTCCTCATCCGTCACTTCAACTCCAAGATAATCAGCCCAACTGGAGATGAGCCTAACTTAGGGCTCCAAAAATGACCAAAACATGGTCACGCTCTTTCTCTGTAGACCACTCTTTCGGTCTTGGGCCAATGGGGAAAGCACACTCCTTTCCGCAGTTCACTCTTTTCCAAAACTCGATCGAAAGAGATATCTCTCCATTTCCCAACCGCCAGGCTCATCTCCCTCATTCCCTCCATTTGAAACTGAAACTTTCACTTAGTATGCAAAAGACGTTGATCACTCATGCTAGGGAAGGAAGAATTCGCACTTTTACTGGGTACGTACCTATATTCGTATCACTACCAGCCGCAGCATTCTCCTTATTTCTCGGTGAGCCGTTCCGAATCACCTCTACCAAAACCGGCACGACAGAGGCCAGATTCCAAAAAATAGAGTAAGTGAAGCACCCGATTAGACTAGTGCCCGAGGTTCTTGTATTGGGCGAGTGAGCCCGACAAGAAGGTTGATTTCTTTATAGCTCGGCTGTGAGCCCACAACTCTTTCAAAGAGGTAAACCAAGTCCAGGAATTGAAGGTATTCGTGGTACCCCTTAAGGAAGAGACCACTGATGTGAAATTCAATCAGAAGGAAGTGTGACCTAGCAGATACATTCTAAACATGGTCGGAGTGTATACCAAAAAAGCATGTCCTTCTAAAAACGAATGAAAAAGAAATTCAGCTAACCTACTTTAGTCGACTTTCCCCTTCCCGTAAAGTGGATCTGCCCTCTCCCGCTCAATAAAACAATTCGTAATGGCTATTCTTGACATTAGTAGGTGCAGACCACTGGATTTTGGTGGTGGAAGATTTGAAGAACATCAAAAAAAGTAAAGGGACAGCTCAGCTCGCATTTGAGCAGTGATGCCCGGCGAAGAACCGAAGTCTCTAGTAGCCCTAGGGCTTCCAAATGGGTCGGCTTTCCTCCAGACTCCAGAACCAGTCATAAGTGGTAGTTCTTTCTAGTAGGTAGGATTCGGGTCAAAAGTAATGGCACTTCTTTTTCCACTTCCGAAAGTCAAAAAAAAGTATGATGTGCCTATAGTCGAAAGTAATACCAGGGAAAATTACTGGTATCAAATCCAGAAGATTAATGCTTTCCCATTTCATGCTATACCCGTTCACCTGCCACATAAATCTGGCCAAAGAAAGACTCTTTGATCACTGGAATTGAAAAGCCCGCCAAACCTGACGGCCTTTTGCCGTTACTATTAAATAGTTCTAGGGTCGTCTGAATGCTCATATCCTGGCCTGCCCTTTAGTTTCTCCTCCTAACTAAAAAGAAATAATTAATTACAGAAACATACACTTTTTTAGATCTTGTCCTGATTGGAATGATCTTTCGTGCTTCATACATCAAAAAAGGATTGAAGACCGCCCATTCATGCAAACCGTCTTCTTGGGGACCAGACCAGGTGACATACTCCAGATGAGTGGCCGAGCCCAAGTGCTGAGGAAGATCCAGATTCTTATTCTGATTCAGATGAAGTCGCAGGCCATATTGGAGGTGCCTTCAATAGCTGTCTCAGTAACTTCTTTGTTTTCTTGGAGAGGTGGAATTTCCATGTTCCACTCGTGGAGCAAAACATGAATCACCTCAGAAATAGAACCAAGCTTATTATCGCAATTTTAGGCCAGTACTTACCCATACCAGTACATTTTGCTCGCCTTAAAATGAAATGAATATGATTATACCCATCTTCCTGGGGGAGGAATTTGAACTCTCGGCTGATTCAGCAGGAGCCATACCCGAAAACCTTCAAATGCTTCACACTTGGCTTCCACCCGCTCCATGCTTCTTGAGGAGTTATCTTCTCCAAACTCCTTGTGGGTGAACATAGTCCTTCCTTGTGGGTAGAAAAGAGAAAGTCATGACCGATGCACTTGCCACCATGAGCGTTAAGCCATTGCCATAAGTGTTGGTCCAAAGGGATGGATAGATGAAATAGTACATGAATCAACAGAATAGAATGCCTTTTGGAAAGCCGAAGGCAAGCTGTCTTATTCTCTTTGAAAGCCCAGACTAGATAAGGAGCTAGATCTGTTAGAGCACAACCAGGTAGAGTTAGACTAGGGTAGTTAACACAGCCATCTCAACCTCTGTCAGGAAACTTTCACTGGGGAGTTTCTCATCAAAATAGGACCAGCCCGACTACGTGGAATAGCCACTTCGTACATAAAGACAAGAAAGCTTTTTCCCATATAAATAAGTTTGAGTTTTCTCTCTTATTTGGGCTGGTATTAACATGTGATGAAAGGTGCCTACTACTGAATGAACTACTGTCAATGACCTATTTTATTTGACAACGTCACAAGCTTACAACCGGTCTTAGTCTTAGTCATCTCATCGATAGAAGTAGAACAAGTGCTCTTAGCCTGGCAGCTTGCTATAAGCTAGGAGTATATTCTGAAAAAAGCAATTCGATCGAACGGATTTGATTTGAGGTGTTGGCTAGAAGTCTATTTGGTGAGCTGGATCCTAATGAGAAACAAAAAGAAGGGAATAGCCATCATTGCTATATTGCATATTACATACCTGCTAATCTCCATGTGCAGCGGGGTTCTCATCTCAATATTGTCCCCGTCTGCGGACGGGACTTGCTGATCTTCCCCTGCCTGGCCTAAAGGCATGGGCTCGAAACCCAGTGCTGTAGTTTTCTGGCCGGAGATGGATTACCTAATCCAAGTCGTTGTAAAAAGGAGAGGTTGCAGAAAAGATGGGCAGTGTCCGGATCGCAAGCACTTGTCGAAAAGTGATGTGATCTCACACATCCAAAAAGCATTGAAATGTGAAAGAATTCTTGTTGACACTTAATTGTGGGGCCGCTGGGACTCAGGCCGGACATAGTTTTCTGGGAGGGTTTCGTGCCGTGGAGCAGTAGAGAGGCCTAATAGTTTGCATCAGTGGTCTCTTTCTTAGGGGGTACCACGAATACCTTCAATTCCTGGACTTGGTTTACCTCTCTGAAAGAGTTGTGGGCTCACAGCCGAGCTATAAAGAAATCAACCTTCTTGTCGGGCTCACTCGCCCAATACAAGAACCTCGGGCACTAGTCTAATCGGGTGCTTCACTTACTCTATTTTTTGGAATCTGGCCTCTGCCGTGCCGGTTTTGGTAGAGGTGATTCGGAACGGCTCACCGAGAAATAAGGAGAATGCTGCGGCTGGTAGTGATACGAATATAGGTACGTACCCAGTAAAAGTGCGAATTCTTCCTTCCCTAGCATGAGTGATCAACGTCTTTTGCATACTAAGTGAAAGTTTCAGTTTCAAATGGAGGGAATGAGGGAGATGAGCCTGGCGGTTGGGAAATGGAGAGATATCTCTTTCGATCGAGTTTTGGAAAAGAGTGAACTGCGGAAAGGAGTGTGCTTTCCCCATTGGCCCAAGACCGAAAGAGTGGTCTACAGAGAAAGAGCGTGACCATGTTTTGGTCATTTTTGGAGCCCTAAGTTAGGCTCATCTCCAGTTGGGCTGATTATCTTGGAGTTGAAGTGACAGATGAGGACAGGTCAGTGAGTCTGATAAGTCCCCTACTTAATAAGAAATCTACCAGCCATACCGAGGTTATATAAAAAAAAGCTTCTGATGAGCATCTATTGGAGTAGGTCATTTCCAAGATCTAATTCGAGTTTCTTTTTAAGTAGTGGATACGCCTCAAAATCTTCAGTTATACGCTTAAACACATATCCATTGAAAACACATATCCAGTATACTCCAGTAAAGAAGCGCCGGTCCAGTCGCTGAGACCCACTTTACCTATAGCAATCAAAGCTGTTGTGACGGAATTGCTTTCGATCTTGGTTCTGGCCAATCCTAATTCCTTAAATTTCGCCCTAAATCCACCAAAGTCAATACATATGTCGACAAAGAAAGCATATTTCAACGCTCATCAACATGTTTTCTACGTAAAGGGCACAGGTACACCTACAATAGCTAACCTAAATGGAAAACGTTCACATGACTAGTGATGGTAATAATACTTGAGAAAAATGGTTTGATTTTATCTTATTTTACTTGTTTGCATTGGCTGGAATGAAAGGGGAGCTTAACTAAAATAGCTAGCTGATCGCTTTGGTTTTGTGGATGGCATAACATAATTGGTACCGCCCGATACCGACCGACGTCTACAAATCTAATTTGACTAAACTTCCCAAGTTTATTCGGTTTTCATCCGCAGGGAAATCCATTAATTAGAAAAAGGAGGAAGAAGATCGCCCACGAGCCATACCGAGATATTATTATACGCCTCAGCATAATTCTGTTTTTCTTCATTATAAGGGAGTTCCTTCATTTCAGCTCTTTCAACAGAAGCATCCGTGGATCTTCTCGAGCACCCCCTGCTACCCTAGGCAATCGATCAAAAAGTATAGGTTTGGCCCATAGGGCCATCCTCCAAATGAAACGTCAGGAAGAAGCCCGCTTCAATATCAACCAACGAGTTAGTTATTCATTCGTTTTGTGAGCGAAGAAGGGCGGATGCGCGCCAGTCGGAGTGTGCCGTAAAGTTTGTTTAATGTGCTAAGCGAATGGGGCTTTCCCCCAAGCTAGGAGCTAATCTCTTTCCTGTAGGACTCAGCATTCCCTGTGCTGGTAGTGTGCTCGACTGGCAGACTGGCACCGACTCATCCAACTCAGTCTTACTCACTTATAAGCACCAAAGCAAAAGTAGACTGAAAAAGCTTATTCTCTCGTAGGTTGTTTTTTAGGATTAAGGTTGGATGAATATTTTGTAGAAAATTTACACCGAAATGAAGAAAATTGTTATTACAACGAGAACCAGAGTAAAATGAAAAAGGTGAACAAAAAGATGGGAATGGAGGAATTCATATTACCTAAAGTAACTCAAATTTTGAGTTTAGATATGAACCGTTAGATCTATTTTGACACAAATACTAAAGAGATTCGCACGTTTTAAATTCAAAATTTGAGTTGCTTCACATGAGCCAGACTCGAACTTCAAAAGTGAGTATCCTTAAGGTATCTAACCTTGTAGAATACTCACAATCAAACCAAAAACAATTCAGTGCATAACTCATGTCACATTTTACGCGATCAGATATTACTCCCTAAGATATCTGACCATGTAGAATACTCACAATCAGACTAAAAACAATTCAGTGCAGAACTCATATCACATTCTACGTGATAAGGTATTGCATGGAATCTGAATTCAGAATTGGATGCAATTCTGAGTGGAATTGAGAAGTGGTAAATTGGAGAGAATTTTTGGTTTATAGAAAATGTTATAAAATAACAGAAGAAGAGAGAAAGAGTGCCATGAAATTTGTATCATAGATGGATTGAAAAAACTGCCACTAATTCAAATTTTGAACCGAAAATATTTCTCCTGAATTAAAGAGTTTATTTTTTTTTCTAATTGCCACGGATTTACAAATGGAGGTCAAATAAAATTATGTTTTCAATCCAACTTTGGCATCACTCGGAGAAATACATTATCAAAGTTGGATGAGTGAGGCTACGGTGCTATGCATAGCACGGATTGGGTCCGTGCTACAGCTCAAAATTTGACTTTTCAAAATTCTAACGGTCGATCCGAACCGTTCAACATGATTATAAAATGAATATGTACTTGTAAACCAAATTTTACATTTTTTTCGAATTTTTTTATTGTTTTTTAGATAGGCTGTTTTTGGATGGTTCAGAATGTTCAGATCAAGTGATTTTCGAAAAAATAGTAAAAAAATTCAAAAAAATGTAAAATTTGGTTTGCAAGTACATATTCATTTTATAATCATGTTGAACGGTTCGGATCGATCGTTAGAATTTTAAAAAGTCAAATTTTGAGCCGTAGCACGGACCCAATCCGTGCTATGCATAGCACCATAGCCTCACTCAAGTTGGATTGATAACGGATCTTCTGTGGTCACCATTTTTGAACCTGTGGCAAGTGGCAACCAGAATAAAAAAAGCCTTTTAGATCTGGATTTCCAATTCAGAGATGGATCAACGTCGATTCATCTATAGCTCGAAATCTCATTATACTTGTTCTCTTTTTCTTTTCTTTTTTTCTATTATTTTATAGTATTTTTTTGTAAATTAAAAATTCTCTAAATTGGGAACTGGTAAATGAGGTTAAAAAAATAAAAAAATAAAAACGGTGGGACGTGAGGGGAGGGATGGGTAATGAATGGGACATGAAGAAAACTCTTAGGCGTGTGGGTCCGGATCCCCTAAAGTACCCCAACTTTTGGGTTTTCGATCGGGGCAATCCAATTCAATACTGCCGCTCGAGATTGTCTCGGGATTCAAATCCGTCGTCAGAATGTGTGCGCTCCACATCAGAATGAATAATCACGATCCGAATCAGACGTCCCGATTTAAAACCCAAAAATTGAATCCGAATTCAATTCAATCGTACAATAGCAGACGATTTACACAATAGCAGTGACACGGGTTTATCACGTAGGAACAAGAGGATGGTTCGATAGACATCGGATTCATTCGATCGTATTAAAATTCGTGCAGACAATTTATATTGGCAAATTCTTCTATGGACATAAGGACCTATTTGTAAAATGAGCATATTTTCATTTTCAAAGTTCAAACAGTTGATCGGACCGTTCAACATTTTCTCCATATTACAATGTACTTGGAGGTCAAATTTATATTTTTTTGAATTTTTTTACTATTTATTAAGATGGGTACAAAATTCAATAGTCTGAATTTGACTAGTTTTGTAAAATACTTAGTAAATAGTAAAAAAATTCAGAAAAATGTAAAATTTGACCTCCAAGTACATTCTAATATGGAAATAATGTTGAACAGTCAGATCGACTGTTTGAACTTTGAAAATAAAAATATGCTCATTTTACAAATAGGTCTTTATGCCCATAGAAGCATCCCTCCTTTATATTATATTAAAATCTGTTCCATGAATCTAAATGGCCGAGCAAACTATAAAACATATTAAACGGTTTTGGTCGGACAGGTGTCATCGTACTGTTCCCTTTCTCTTATATATTAACATCGGTGGCAATAAAACCCAAATTAAAAAAAAATGTTGTAAAAATAATGCTCATATTAATAAATTAATATATGATATTTTAGTGTTTTGTGTTTTAGTTGATGTTTCAGGTTATATTATGCAATAGCAATGTTCTAAATAGCGCACTATAGTGTTTTTGGACTAAAAAAACTATGATGCTATGGTCATATAGTGCCGCTATAGCAGCGCTATATTGCCATAGTGCTGTTTTTCAACCGTTCTGCTATGACGCGATAAATGCTATTTAAACATTTATGCAATAGTAACAGTAGATCGATGATTTCGACGCAAGCAGGCTGAACAACTAGTTGTATACCACGATCTACGATCTATAGAGAAATACATAAAAAAAAAAATTACAACTATCACACATGGGAGGCAGCGCTCAATTACTCATGGAGAATCAATGAGATCAATGCGCCAACATTATTTCATCTAATCAAATGAAAATAGACTAACTGGGAAAGGATGTTAATTTCCTTCTAATTTTGCTATAAATAGAGACTCGGTCTATAAACTCATTCACAATCAAATTATTTCCTCTTAATACAAACTCGTGATTTACATCCTTTTTACTGCCCTTTTTCTGATCTTAGCAACCTTTACCTTTACAATTCAATTTTAGATCTATACAACTCCAGAAGGAACCTAAAGTTGCCACCAGTGGTAAAGGGATGGCCAGTTGTCGCGTTTTTTAATAAAACCCTACATTTTGTGACTCTACGGCTCCACGCTAAACCCTAGGTTCATCATGTATAAATTACGGTAGCTCCGCTCTCAGTCTCTCTTGCTTTGCTGCCTCCATGTTCTAAATCTTCTATTTAAATTCTTGAGCAATTATGTCAGGAGCCGAATCAGGTGAGGTAATGAAAATAGAAAGTGATTCTGACTTAGTCAAAATTGGTAAAGGAAGAGAAGAAGCCAAGGTCAAGGGGGGCAGTAAAGTGCAACGCGAGCCGCAGGGGACTGCACGCGGGCCGCAAGGGACTACACGCGGGCCGCAAGGGTCTGAACGCGGGCCGCAAGGACTTGAACGCGGGCACAGTATCGTTCAGGAACTGGACACTGGAGTGATGACGATTACTAGAGACGATCCTGATCAGACAGTTAGAGAATTTGTTAGAGCGCCAACGGCCGCTCTAGCTGAGGTGGTTTCCGTACACACAATTGGGCGATAGGCATGATCAAATGAGATGCTATCTTCTCCAAACAGCATCGCCTATATATACTATATACCTCTGTCATTTCAATTTTATGATTTGAAGAACAATTTCTAGTTATTTCTCTTCTTTCTCTTATTTTCCCAAATTCGCAGCTTGGCTGTTGTATCCAAAAATCGTTTAATACAAGATTGATTTTCCTTGAACTTCCTTCTATTTCTCTATTTCTGAGTTGAATGAATTGAGGCCGTGACAGTTTGGTATCAGAGCCTTCGATCGCATCTGGGAGATAGCAGAATCGCGATTGGCGGCAAATACTCGCAGCAAGACACAAGCGGAAGTGACTCAGGAGTTGGAGGCAATACACGATCGGTTCAACCGATCTGAATCATCTCAACTTGAGATCGGCAGCAAGATGAATTTAATGGAGAATCAGTTGGGCATGATAGCTAGAGACACAACCACTAACACTCAAGCTATTGCCGCTATGCTTTAACAGATGGCAGAGATGCAGAGAACCATACATCATCACTTTGCGAATGGGAGACCAGTGATCAATGAGACTGGTGAAACCGGTCATAGAGAGATCGGATCTGGCTCCACTACGGCGGGTCAAGCTGGGAGTGGCCCGGTTTTCGGTACTAATACCGAATAGGAGAATGGGCGAAGGGAAAGAGACCAGCGACAAGTTGATGTTCAAAACTATAGGTATAACTTACCTCGTTATGATTTTCCAACCTTTGAAGGTACAGAGCCCACTGAGTGGAAGGAAGAATGTGAGTTGTACTTTGATATGTTCCAAACACTTGAGGCATTCAAATCCAGATTAGCTACCATGCATTTTCGTGGTGAGGCTAAGGATTGGTACCGGAGTTATAAGATCGCAAATCCCCAACCTCCATGGCCAGATTTAGTGAATCTTGTGGGAGAGATTTTCAGTGGCAAGGCAGATAAGCCAGTAGATGAATTTAAACGGGTGCATCAGACGGGTCGAGTGGAGGAATATGTCAAGAAATTTTTACAAGCTAAGTCAAGGCTGACTTACATGAGGCAAATTGTGAATGAAGATTTTTATGTTGAGGGATTCATATCTGGGTTGAAAGATGAAATCAGACATACCATAGAAATGTTTAATCCGGTAACAGTGAATGAAGCTGTCAAATATGCCAAGCAAATTGAACTGTTTTTAGATAGTACCTTGAAGAAATCTAGCTATGCTAGTAGACCCACACAGTTCTCTAACCCTAAAACCCCTCAAATCAATGATGGTAGATGGAAAGAAAGAGTACCTCTCATGATTAAAGCAACACCTAATTCTAGTGGTAGTATGTCATTAGATCAAAAGAGAGCATTGGGGCTGTGTTTTAAGTGCAATGAGAAATGGAACCAAGGGCATAAGTGTCAACCTCGAGTGAATGTTATAAGTGAAGAAGAAGCAGAAGAGCAAGAGTGGCAACAAGAACAGTTTAGAGATTTGCAAATCATCCAAGAGGGTGAATTAGAAGGGGAAGAGAAGGATGAGCAAGCAGTAGTGAATTTATGCACACTCCACAACAACCCAAATTCCAAAAGTCTAATTTTTAAGGGAGAGATTAATCAGATTCCTGTGTGTGCATTTATAGACAGTGGAAGCACCCATTCCTTTGTCAATTCCTATTTGGTGCATAATTTGGATCTAACAACCAAGAATACCCCTACCTTGAGAGTAAGCATTGGTAATGGGGAAAAGATGAGCACTGATCAGTTTGCCCAAATCTGAACTTTAAGCTACAGCAACATGAATTTGAGTATGATTTGAGGGTATTAGATGTGCAAGGGTATGATTTGCTCCTGGGAATGGATTGGTTATCAAGCATGAGTCCCATGTTTCTAGATTGAAAAAGAGGAATCATGAAAATGAGAAGTAAAGGGAAGCCAGTCAGCCTAGAAGTAGAGGAGGTGCCAGCTGCAATTCACATATGTGAACAAGTGCCACATTTGTTTAGAAATGGAGGGCAAGAAGGGCAATTAATGATGGCACAATTATTTAGCATAAAGGGTGAAGAGGAGGTACCTACTATAAACCCAATCCTAGAACCAGTACTTGAAGAGTACCAATCCCTATTTGCTGAACCACAAGGCTTACCACCCAAAAGATCCATTGACCACCAGATTCATCTTAAACCAGATTCAAAACCCATCAGTTTGAGACCTTACAGGTTCTCTTTTTACCAAAAATTAGAGATTGAGAAAATAGTCAAAGAACTCCTTAAACACTCTTTCATACAGCCTTCTATTAGTAACTATTCCTCACCCATTTTGTTAGTCAAGAAAAAAGATCATACTTGGAGAATGTGTGTGGACTATAGGAGACTTAACCATGACACTATCAAAAACAAATACCCTATACCTATAATTGAGGATTTGTTAGATGAACTCAAAGGGGCCATAATTTTCACTAAATTGGATCTAAGATCTGGTTATCACCAAATCCGAATGCATGAGAGAGATGTGCCAAAGACTGCCTTTCATACACATGAAGGTCTTTATGAGTTCAAAGTAATGCCTTTTGGGCTTACAAATGCCCCTGCCACCTTTCAGTCCTTGATGAACACCATTTTTAAACCTTACCTAAGGCAGTTCATTTTAGTGTTCTTTGATGACATTTTGATATACAGCAAAAATCAAGAGGTTCATGTGAGCATGTAAAGCAAGCCTTGGAGGTGTTGAGACAAAATCAGCTATACTTAAAAAGGAGTAAGTGTGATTTTGGTGTTACTCAAATTGAGTACTTGGGATACATTATTTCTCAAGAGGGTGTTGCCACTGATCCTAGTAAAGTTGCAGCCATGAAAGAGTGGCCAATACCCAAAGATGTAAGAGCATTAAGGGGATTCTTGGGGTTAACAGGTTATTACCGAAAATTCATTAAGGGCTATGGTGTCATTTCAAAACCACTCACAGATTTGCTAAAGAAGGGCGCTTTCAAATGGCAAGAGGATGCTCAGTTGGCTTTTGAGGCACTCAAGGCAGCCATGACTCAAGCTCCTGTGTTGGCACTGCCAGACTTTAGTCAACAATTCATAATTGAGACTGATGCCAGTAAAGAGGGGATAGGAGCTGTACTGATGCAAGGTAAGAGGCCACTTGCATTTTTGAGTAAAAAGTTAGGACCAAAGAATCAATTGTTGTCTACCTATGAGAAGGAGTTTTTGGCTCTCCTTACTGCCATAACCAAATGGAGGCACTATTTGCTTGGAGGCACCTTTGTGATAAAAAACTGATCACATCAGTTTAAAGTATTTGCTTGAACAGAAAATCAATACAGCTAGCCAGCATAAGGGCTTGAGCAAATTAATGGGGCTTGATTATGTAATTGAGTATAAGAAGGGAGTGGAAAATAGGGTAGCAGATGCTTTATCTAGAAGAGAGGGAGTAGAAGAGGTAGAAAGAATAGAGTTGTTGGCCATGACTGAATTAATACCTCAATGGGTGTTGGACATACAAAAGAGCTATGAAGGAGATGAATGGGTGGAAGGACTGAAAGCTAAGATGGAGGAAGCAGCTAACAACCACCTTGAGCACAACCACCTCACTCAATACATGCAACTCATAAGGTACAAAGATAGGATCTGTGTAGGAAATTCAGGAAATTGGAGACATGTAATCATCAAAGAATTGCATGCCTCTAATTTAGGGGGACATTCAGGGGTTACAGCCACATACCAAAGGGTAAAAAATTCATTTTATTGGCCTAAACTGAAGAGTGACATTCACACCTTTATCAGTCACTGTGAAGTTTGCCAACTGAATAAAGCTGAACATATACATACTCCAGGCCTATTACACCCTCTTCCTATTCCTAAAGAGGCATGGAGTAGTATTGGAATGGATTTTATCACAGGTTTACCCAAATCAGAAGGAAAAGAAGTGATTATGGTGATCGTGGATCGATTAACTAAGTACGCGCATTTCTGGCACTGTCACACCCCTACAAGGCATCTGATGTGGCACAGGCATTCTTAGATACCATTTACAGGTTGCATGGATTACCAACATACATTATATCGGATAGGGATCCGGTATTCACCAGTAAATTCTGGTCTGAGTTGATGAGTAAGCTGGAGGTGAAGCTGAATATGAGCATCGCATATCACCCCCAAACTGATGGGCAAACAGAGCGTGTTAATCAATGCCTCGAAAACTATTTGAGATGCCTGGTTTATGAAAAACAAAAGAATTGGTTAAAATACCTAACCTTAGCAGAATGGTGGTATAATACCTCATTTCACAGTGCCATCAGGATGACCCCTTTCAAAGCACTTTATGGATATGATCCACCTCAATTGGGCTTGGGCAGTATACCTAAGAGTAATGTAGAGGCGGTGGATTATCTTCTGAAAGATCGACAGGGTACCTTGCAACAATTGAAAGCCCACTTGATCAAAGCTCAAGAAAGAACCAAACACTTTGCTGACAAGAACCGTAGTGAGAGGAAGTTCAAGGAGGGGGATTGGGTATAGCTGAAATTGCAACCGTATAGGCAAATTACTGTGGCAGGCATGAGGAATCAAAAGTTGAGTTCACGTTATTGTGGCCCGTATGAAGTACTGGAGAAGGTGGGAGACTGTGCATATCGTTTGAACTTGCCACCAGGCTCAATGATACATCCAGTGTTCCATGTGTCGCAGCTCAAAGCTCGAGTAGGTGACACTCAAGCGGTATCTCCTCATCTACCGCTAATAGGACCAAAGGGCGATTTACAGCCAAGACCACTTGCTGTATTAGCTCGAAGAATGGTGAACAAGAAGAATGCTGCAGAAGTACAATTACTGGTGCGATGGGCAAACCAAACTGATGAAGACGCTACCTGGAAGGATTATGGTGACATGATACAGAAGTTTCCTGAATTCATTCTCGAGGTCGAGAAAATTTTGAAGAAGGGGGGAATGTCAGGAGCCGAATCAGGTGAGGTAATGAAAATAGAAAGTGATTCTGACTTAGTCAAAATTGGTAAAGGAAGAGAAGAAGCCAAGTTCAAGGGGGGCAGTAAAGTGCAACGCGAGCCGCAAGGGACTGCACGCGGGCCGCAAGGGTCTGAACGCGGGCCGCAAGGACTTGAACGCGGGCACAGTATCGTTCAGGAACTGGACACTGGAGTGATGACGATTACTAGAGACGATCCTAATCAGACAGTTAGAGAATTTGTTAGAGCGCCAACGGCCGCTCTAGCTGAGGTGGCTTCCGTACACACAATTGGGCGCTAGGCATGATCAAATGAGATGCTATCTTCTCCAAACAGCATCGCCTATATATACTATATACCTCTGTCATTTCAATTTTATGATTTGAAGAACAATTTCTAGTTATTTCTTCTTTCTCTTATTTTCCCAAATTCGCAGCTTGGCTGTTGTATCCAAAAATCGTTTAATACAAGATTGATTTTCCTTGAACTTCCTTCTATTTCTCTATTTCTGAGTTGAATGAATTGAGGCCGTGACAAATTATTCCTAGATTCCATAAAAATTTATCAATATCTTCTACTGAAGCGTTCAATTTCATCTTCATCCGAGAAGAGGTCTAACAATTGCAACGAACGCATAAGGTTTGTCTCAAATTCTAATATTCATGCTAAATAGATTTAGTTTATTTTTGTTTTGTGGATCATGTTCGCCGTGCAAGTAAGAATTTCAATCTAGACTGTATTTTAGTTTTTTTAATAGTAGTGTGAAATTCTAGAATTCAGTCTTTCATCTCGCCATTTCCAAAATCAATTTGAATAAATTGCACTAGAAGCCTCAATTTATTCTTTTTCCGGGGAATCAATAATGAGGAGAATGTTCTCAGACCTAGTAGTGATGAAACAAATTTTCCTATCTTCTTGTAAAAGAGTTTATTCCATTGTCACACTTTGATTTGCATCCCCTAGAATTTTGGTCTTCTAAATTTAGTGCAATCGTCAAATTTGAGGCATTCCATTATATGGTGAAAATCTCAATACATAAGTAGACTTTATTTTTGTAAAACTCAATTATTATAGGTCATAGTTAAATACATTTAATTAAAGAACCTAGATTTAGTATGGATGTGAATTCAACTGTGTCTGTGTCAATTGGTGTATCCCAATCAGTTTTTAGACTTTAGTTTTGGTGTTTATGTCTTGTTCCTGTATGTGCATGCACACATACATATGTTATCTTCAAATTTTTTCAGTGCTTATGACTGTACTGGTAGACATGTGCATTCATGTTAGTATATCTGAAAACCTCAAAGAAATATCTTACAGCTGTTGTTCATTCAAAAAATAGTTTGATATGTATAAAGGGGAAGTTTTTTGTGATGACTTCAATATAGCATCCCAAAAATATTATTTTGTGATGCTTGAAAGGAATTGTGTGAGAAAATCAATTGTTCTGTTCGTTTAACTTTGAGACGTACATATTGTTGCTTTACAAAATGTACTATATATATATATATATATCGCTAGTAATGTTTGCAAAACTCTGTGTCAACTGTTTTAAGAGTAAAAAAATCCTGATACTTTACTTTTTGGTGTTTATGTCTTGTTCCTGTATGTACATGCACGCAGATATATGTATCTTCAAATTTTTGCAGTGCATTTGGTTGTACTGGTAGACTATGCATTCATGTCAGTATATCTGAAGACCTCAAAGAAATATTTTACAGCTGTTGTTCAATAAAAATATTTTGATATGTATAAAGGAATTTTTTTTTGTGATAACTTCAATCTAGCATCCAAAAGAACTTTATTTCTGTGATGCTCGAAAGGAATTGTGTGAGAAAATTAATTATTCTGTTTGCTTTAACTTTGAGATATACTTATTGTTGTTTTGCAAAATATACTATTTATATCGCTAATAGTGTTTGCGAAACTCCGTGTCAACTGTTTCAAGAGTCAAATTAATATCCTGAAAGTAAAATTTTAGAATTTACTAATTTGGTGTTTATGTCTTGTTGTATGTGCATGAACACAGGTATATGCATCTTCAAATTTTTGCAGTGCTTTGGTTGTACTGGTAAACTGTGCATTCATGTCAGTATATCTGAGACCTCAAAGAAATATTTTATAACTGTTGTTTATTCAAAAAATATTTTGATATGTATAAAGGGACGAAATCTTTTTGTGATGACTTCAATATAGCATCCCAAAGAATATTATTTTTGTGATGCTTGAAAGGAATTGTATGAGCAAATTAATTGTTCTATTCGCATTAACTTTGAGATACACTTATTTTTGCATTACAAAATATACTATATATATATATATATATATATATATATATATATATATATATATATATATATATATATATATATCATTAATAGTGTTTGTGAAACTTCATGTCAACTGTTCCAAGAGTCAAACTAATTTACAAAATATACTATATATATCGCTAATAGTGTTTGCGAAACTTCGTGTCAACTGTTCCAAGAGTCAAATTAATAATACCCTGATAGTAGATTAACCATCTTCAAGAGAAAACTAAAGTCCAAATTTTAAATCAATATGATCCTTGTGCTCTTTTGGGAATTCCTTTTTTCATGCCATCAAATCATGTTGAGCAGCTCCTTTTTTTAATTTATAATTCATAGTGTAAGATGCTTGTTATTAAAAAATAACATGTAGTTCATTCAGAGTTCTTAATATAAATGATAGATGTAGATATATAGAATCACTTGCTTTTAGTGTATCCAAGCAAGATCACAGAGAAGGGAAGCACTTGATATGTAGGCCATGCTTCAAGATGGCTTCTTTTATTCTTGCTAGTAAATCATAAATTTAGGATAGATTAGTCAATTATGCTATGTTTTCAGATACTAGTATATATATTCTGAAACAGCACGTACCACTTTGTATTCTTTTACCATGAAAGACCCAGAAAAAGAGAACTATTCATGTAGTGTAATGACTTTTGAATATAGATAATTATAATTTGTTGATAGAAATTATTTTATCTTTATTTACATGACCTTCCATTAGTAAATGAATCTACATAAACCAGACAAGGTATATTTCTTCTGAACAAAGATTAATGGTTGGATATTACATTATTGTTATCTTGCTCAGGTCTTGACATAAGAGGCTAATTAAGTACTTCTCTCTTTCTCCTAAATGGTCGGAAAGCAGCCTTCTCAATCATGGCCAAGAACAAAAGATAATGCGACAAGTAGCATGCTCGAGCTTCAGCATGAGTGGTTTAGGAAATGAGGAGTTGTGTGGGGCTTTGCTCCACCTAGCTTTGTACAGTTGGCACGTCATGCCTTACTATACTTCGGCACTTCCTTTCCTAATATTCATGGTATATCCGTGCCTCCTTTCCTCTTTATATAGAATTTCAATATATGAGCTTGATTTAACTTAATTTAATTTGAAATGTCAGATCTTTGCTTCAAGTGATCCGTGGCTTATCATACTTCTTTTGCACACTCGTTCCACCAACATGCCATTATAGTGTTATGCGTGTGCTTCCTCCACTCAGGTTTGGACAGTTGGCATGCCATGCCTTACGATACTCAGGTTTTTTCCTTTCCTAATGTTCATAGATTGTCCTCATGTCCTTTCCTTTTTAATAATTTATTTTTTTCCAATTGATTAGCAGAATACAAATTCTTCGAGTTTGACAGAGATTTGCTAGTCTCTTCTCTGGGTTTTTTCAATGGATTCTACGATCAGCAATAACCTCCACGGTCAACAAGATGAACAGCATGTAAGAGTCCTGATATGTTTGATTTATTTAGCTTTCTTCTTTTTGTATGATCTGAATTTGTTTTTCTTTTTTCCTTTTTAATTTCTATTTCTCTGTTTTTTTCTTTTTTTTTATTATCAGATTGGTAGATCAACATGTGTGGTGCAAGCAGAGGTGGAAGCTGCAGGGAGCTCAAGGGGTCAAACAAGGGTTGTCACATCTTATTTGAGAAAAGGGCGTCAGACGTGGTCGGAATGAGAAAAAACCTCAGGTGAAGAAGTGTGAGGAAGTGTGTAAAAAGATGAAAGATATATTGGCAGTCTATAATGTCAACTGTCAAGGTTGGTGAGCCGGTATGGACAAAGGCTGGCAAGCTAGGAATGTGAAACATCTGGAAGGAACAAAACCGCAGGGATCTTCTCTTCACGGGAGAGAATGCCACAACTCGTGGCTATGGAGATTAGGAGTGAAAACACTTTGTAAGGGATATTAGGCTAGTTAGCTAGGAATGTGATTTTAACTTTTAGTGTTGTTTCTTTTTCTCTCTTCTTCTCTAATTTTATGTTGTACTTTGTTTCCCCTCTCAAACCACATATCTCCTTGACTCCTTGTAACTCTCTTATTATTATTAATAAAATTTTAAGTAGGCGAAGTCTACTTCTGTCATCTGTGTTTTGTCCTTCTGAATGTATGTATTTGCTAACTGTTATTATCCTTTGTATTAATTAGATTATAGATTAGATATCTTGATACATAAAAAATCAAATGTAAATTAATAGATATTGTTCGGAAGTTTGAGCTACTATGTTAGTGCTACTTTGTTTAATTGAGCAAATATGTTTTTCAAAGTTATAATTAGATGAGGGATTTTGGTATGTTTTTACTACATATGTATTGACTGGCAAAAGAAGCCACGAGACGAAAGCACTTAAGAAATTAATCTACAAACACCGAATTAATCTCATAAAAAAACAAAATAGTTAAGAATCAGAATTATTAGAGCAGAGCAAGATCTCATAGGAAGCGCTCTGGGAGAAAATGAGAGCATATCCAATAATGATTGCCCCATGATCATGGACATACTCTTCTAATTATAGTAAACTTATAAGGTTGGAGTCTAGTTTGAACAATTGCTTGTACTTGAACAACGCAAACAATTATACAACAATAACATAGACAACAATAACACCGATTGCAACACTTAGCCACTGTGGCCACAAAACAACAACAATTAGATCACTTTCATGAACAACAATTAAGTTGATGACAACTGCAATTATCCATAATTAGTGACTCTGACTTCTAATACTAATGAACTCCCTTATTTTGAACTTGTCACCAATTACTTGCACAAAATATGATATTTTTGCCTTGCTAACATCAGAACAACTTTTCAAATGTAGTACCTATCACCTAAAATTGTTTTTTCTTCCCTATAAACAGAGTAACTTCTCAACATCGCTGCCATATATAAATATCCATACAACATTTGATTAATACAGCAATACATTGTCAATTGCGTACAATACCAATTCATTATAACAGAGATATGGCTTCCTCCTATTCACTTTTCCTATTCACTTTGTTTGCTTGTCTCTCTTGTCATGTAATTGCATTTGATCCTAGTCCTCTCCAAGATTTTTGTGTTGCTGACAAGAACTCTCAAGGTACATATTTCATTCACTACACATTCTTCGTTGTAGTATTAATTTAGACAAAAAATTACTCCATTGCATTGTTAAATCATGATAGATATTTTAATTCACCAAAACAAATTCAAATATTATAACCTCTATCTAGACAACATTTCACCAATGAAACACCAATTAGATTATATATTTAATTTTCTTTTGTGAGCATGCAGTGCTTGTGAATGGCTACACTTGCAAAGATCCAGATGATGTGAATCCAGAAGACTTTCTCTTCTCTGGCCTCGACAAACCTGGCCGTATTGATCCAGATCTCGGATCAAATGTGACAGTAGTTGATGTGCATAAGCTTGTTGGTCTCAACACACTGGGCATCTCAGTTGCTCGTCTTGACCTGTCACCCAATGGCGGCCTGGTCCCACCACACATCCACCCTAGAGCAACCGAAATTCTTACTGTCTTGCAGGGTACCCTCTATGTCGGATTTGTGACATCAGCCCCTAACTACAAGCTCATTGCTAAGGTGTTGAACAAGGGTGATGTGTTTGTTTTTCCTATCGGACTCGTACACTTCCAGTATAACATCGGTAGAGTCCCAGTTGTTGCTTTTGCGGGATTGAGTAGCCAAAATCCTGGTGTAATTCCTGTGGCAAAGGCCATTTTTGGCTCAAATCCTCCTATTTCAGATGATGCTCTAGCTAAGACATTTAAGCTCGACAAAAACACCATCGACAAGCTCCAGTCCGAATTTTGGTCGGCAACTAATTAATGTGTTTATTTTCCTATTTATGCTCAGGCATCCTATTCAAACAATTTTTTTTTTGTATCAGATGAAATTGTTATCAATAAGAAAGTAAATGCTTTTGTGTATTCTTGCTTGTGAAAGAAAAGAAAAGAAGATTGCTTGTGTATTTATTTATTCCTTAACTTATATATTCTTTCTTTGATGCATAATTTTATTCTTAATCTCAGTAATTTGCACTTTGGCTGATAGCTGAACTCAAGAACAATTATTTATTTGTCTTTCGTAAGAAAATAATTAATCTATATTAATTAGGATTAAGGATTTGCATACGTGCGTAATGATGATAATTGAGAAAGCACGTGTGCTCTAATTATTTTGGATGTGCTACTTGTTACTAAGTTCTTTTAAAAATGTGATTAAACTACTGATTAAAACACGGCGTGTTGGAATGATGATCACTTTTACGCCGTGAAGGCATGAATGACATTATGTGAAAAGGAGGAACAATGAACCAGGCAAGCTACGCAGAATTCATATTCCCTAAGGTAACATTTCGAGTTTGGATCCGCACCGTCTAATCTGCTTTGGTACAGATTAAAGGGGCCATATGCATTCCACCTCAGGCTGGATTGATCAGGATTCTGATCGGATGGTCCAGATTCAAAATCAAATGTTTTATAACCTCATAGGATATGAATTCGGTTACGTAGCCTGTGTCTCTGTTACCCCATCTTCTTCTGGACCTCTTGATCTTAGCTTGTGTCCTGGTTAATGGTTTAATTTCACTTCTAAGAGGAATTTACTGGACCAGGTGGTGTGCACCTCATGAATCACATTATATGAAACAGAGTATATGGTTTGGGCTCATATACTCGACTCCGATTCGGGTTGAACTCGGCCCTGTTGGACTTTAATTTTGAATTAGGACTCAGTTTGGGCATTTCCTAAATTATGTACAAACCCGGCTCATTAGCATGCATAACTATAAGACAAAGGGGGTTAGATGCAACTAAAAGAGTGAAGAGTGAAGAGAGGCAATTTATCAACACAACACATCAATGTAATTGACCTAATGTTAATGACAAAAAAAAAAAAAAAGTGAGAGAGATTCAAGATTTGAAACAGGTAGATTTAAAAGGGTCTGTATCCCCTCGGGTAACCTGAGGGTGAATAGAGAAAGAATCGCCCTGATTTAATTTCAACCAGGTCAAAAGAATTGGATGCATATTTAGATATAGGGGTTCGCTTAAAGATTCGTGCAAGAGTTAAAAAGACGATATGATTTTCTCTATTGCATCCTTAGATAACCTGAGGGGACATAGATTTGATTTAAAAAGGGAGAATGTCATGTATACTCCTAAAAAATTTCAAAATTACGTATTTTTCTCTATAAAATTCATAATATCGTATTTATACTTATAAATTTCAAAAACTCACAAATTGAACAATTTATTGTAGCATGTGTAAGAAAAATGTCCAGTCTACTAATTGGTCGGTTTCTGTACTTGTTATGCATTTACAGTAGCGTTTAGGCATACACTTGTTTGTGCATCATAAGTAAAAAAATGAATCATTTGTCACTATAATTGATCAATTAGAAGATTGAACATTTCTCTAAAATAATATGCTACATATTTTTATCTTTTTTAATAAATAATAAAATTGATGTTTTATAAATTTAAAATGGATTTTAATTAAAGAAACAATAAATTGGATAAATTTGTGAGTTTGAAATTTAGAAAGATAAATATAATATTTTGAGTTTTAGAGGGGAGAATATGTAATTATTGCATTTTTTAGAGGTATACCTGAAATTCTCAAATTTAGAAAAGACAGGATTAAGACTGTCAATTTTTATTTTATCTTATATGATAATTATAATGAGAGTTTTATATTTGGAAGTTGCTAACAATCTCCGGACACCAATTTTCGGATTATCCCCGGATTTAACTAAAAGGTGTCTGTAAACTTCTTCACGGAATTTTGTAAACTTCAATACTAATCATGTAAACTAATTCAATGAATTATGCAAACATAACAACTTTTCATTACCGTTTGGTCCCCAATAAACCTCTAGTTTAATCTTCAGTTTAACAACTTTAACTGCTTTGACTGGGACCACTTGTAGACCTTTGATCAGGACCACTGAGACCGCATCTAGAAGATCTCTGACAACTTTTCAAAACTAGTAACTAACAAGGCCTACTTTAAAAATATGTAAAGGTAAATTTTTTTTCAAAAATTTTTTTCCCCGTTTTTTTTTTTTTTTTTTCAATTTGCATCTAGATGCTACTTTCAATTATTTTGGATTATGTAAACCTTATTAAATAACTCTGTAGACAGTTTCGTTGAACACTGTAAGCAGGTAAAAAAAAAAATCAAATTTTAATTTTTTCAAAGTTTAATTTTTTTTTTCAAATTTTTATTTTAGTTTTCAATTTTTTCTTAATTCTGCATCTTGATGTTTCTTTCAATTTTTTGAATTCATAAATCTTATCACATAACTTTGTAAACTTAATGTTTGTTATGTTTACAAGATTCAAAAAGATGATTTACAGGATTCAAAGAAACAGTTTACAGGATTTAAAGTGGTCCCGAGTTACTTTTTAGTTTTGAAAAGTCATTAGAGAACTTCTACAAGTTGTCTGGTCAAAGTACTACAAGTGGTCCTCATCAAAGCTGTTAAACATGAGAGTTTATTGGGGACCACACTATAATAAAAAGTTGTTAGTTTTTGCAGAATTTGTTGAATGACTTGACCAAATTAAGTATTGAAGTTTATCGAATTATGAGAATAAGTTTACAAACACTTTTCAAGTGGTGACAGTTGGTTTGGAGATATTTGAGGATTGGTGTTGGGGGGCTGCATGAGATACCGCTGTTGTTAATGACAGTTGAAAGCGCGTGGGGACCGGTCCAAAGATTTTCCGAGAATTAAACTTGAAGGATATTACTTTTTCTCTTTATTTTTAACTGAAGTTTAAATATATTTGTGAGTTGAAATTTAGAAGAATAAATATAATTTTTTGAGTTTTAGAGGGGATAATATATTGCATTTTTTTAGAGGTATACCTGAAATTCCCAAATTTAGAAAAGACAAGTTTAAGACTGTCAATTTTTACTTTTATCTTATATGATAATTATAATGAGAGTTTTATATTTAACTGAAGTTTACATGTTAAATAAACTAACTCACATCAATAAAAAAGTAATCAAAGGATTAATTTAGTCTTTTTTTAGAAGTAAAGATACTATTTTTTTTCGTAAGGTTCAAGAATTAGTTGATAAAAGTAAAATAATACAGAGCAATTTAATTATTTTTAACAAGTTTGAGATATTTCCCCAATTAACGCTGGTCGCTGGATAAGCCCATCCCCAACCGCAATCTGCTCATTTGAGTCATTTCATTTCCAGTTTTTAACTCCGCTCCACTGCACTTGCACAGCTGTTTCAGTACTCCATCTACCAGGTGACGATGACCTTGTCTATGAATCTGTTTCTGGAGATAATGCATTGCCTCCGTCCATCTCTTCCCCTCAATCGGACCACACCACGCGCCTCCTCCAACGCTCCCACTCAAGCGTCGCCCCCAAATCCCCTCTTCGCTGTACAATACCTCGTCCAATCATGCGGTTGCTTTTTATATCATTGTCATTAACTATATTTAGTATTTGCTTGTTAACGTTTTGGAGGAAAAAAAATATAATTTGCCATTCGGAGTTGCGCTAATTTATTTATTTTGGTTAATTTAGAACTTATATTTTTTAATCTTTTGATGTTTTTTTAAATTGTAGTGACCACCAACTGTGCGAAGGAAAATTTTGGCTTGCATTTTTGTTATGGCTTAGATGAATGCTAAAGATACTTAATAGATAAAAAATTCCTTAATTATTAAGATAGGATCAGCCCTGAATAAAACTACAAGAGATGAGAGGGCTTATTAAACCATAGTAGGGAGGTCAATTACTAAAATGCACCTAGAAACTAACAACCGATCAAATGGGGTCAATTAATTTAGAGTAAAATGTTTTGATATTGTAAAATTGATTATCATCAAGAAAATTTTATATGATTGACTCCAATGCGTATCTGACCTCCATAATTTCTGTCTTGTAGCTTCAACTCTGGTTATAAATAATTGGCGAATTAAAGAAAGGTCTATAATAAGGTATACAAATTAGGAAAAAAGGTCCATAAGGTACCCAATAATTGACGAAATTACCAGTAAAGCATAAATTTATTAAGCACCGATATTGGACTAGGCTCAAACAGTACTACTTAATTGGTAATCAGTTTCATGCATCCCCTCAA
The DNA here is from genome assembly GCA_025461045.1 of Carex parvula. Taxonomy (NCBI): domain Eukaryota; kingdom Viridiplantae; phylum Streptophyta; class Magnoliopsida; order Poales; family Cyperaceae; genus Carex; species Carex parvula. The sequence goes on along the minus strand of JAJGRW010000135.1, from coordinate 62,947 downwards.
AAACTTTGAAATTACGTATTTCTCCCTCTAAAATTCATAATTTAATATTTATCTTTCTAAAGTTTGAAAACTCACAAATTTATCCAATTAATTGTTTTTCTATTAAAACTCATTTTAAACTTATAAATTATCTATTTTACTCTTAATTAAAAGATAAAATTCCTCCCTCCTCTCTCTCTAGATCAAAAATAATTTCAAGACATGGTTGTTTCAACATAGAGAGGCTGTTTCAAGGCTCATCTCGTCTGATCACGTAGGAAGCCCCACATCAGTACCTCAAACGCGCTATCAACAGCTTGTATTTAAATCGGTGTTGTTGGTTCCTGAGGTGCCACCTCGTCCTTTCATGCACTCAGGGGCGGATCCAGTGTATTCCAGGGGCAGCTGCTCCCTCTGGATTTTGAGTTTTAGTGGAAATTTATTGGTTCCGATCGACTTTGTCTCCCCCTGAAATTTTTTTTGCTCCCCTTTGGATGTTTAATTTGTAATTCAAATTAAATTTAGGGTTAAAATTGAAATAAATCTGTTGAATTTTGATTGGTAATTAGAATTATAAGTCAGAGCATCAGAAATTACAAGTCAAAGCATTGGAAAGTATAAGTTAAATCATTGTTTTTTGTCGAGTACTCAATTAGTTAATGGATTTAAATCCGATTAGGTATTTAAATCCGATTTGATATTTTTTTGCCCCCTGACAAAAATCCTGGATCCGCCCTGCATGCACTTTAATAACTAAAACAGCATCAGGTTATTATTTTATTGTTTATTCATCTATAATAAATTTATGTGGGACACAAGGGTATGACTTTATATTCAATTGTGTGCTTTGCGTGCTTTTGTAACAAGGCTACAACGAAGCAACATCAGCCCTTATTTACTTGCGTGCTTTTTAATCTCATAATTGTGTGAGCAAAAATTGTCCTCAGGGACTCCTATCGTAGAGAGAGAGAGAGGTGAGGGATGATTTTTAGTTTTTAATAAAGAGTAAAATGGTTAATTTATAATTTGAAATGATTTTTAATAAAAAAATCAATAAATTGGGTAAATTTACAAGTATTTGAACTTTAGAAGGGTAAATATGATATTATGAATTTTAGAGGGAGTAATAGAAAGAATTGTTTCTTTTTAGGAGAAATAGGACTTGTGACCTTTTGTGGGTGATTAGCACTGAGGGTTTCGGAATAGAAGAGATTTTGGAAGCCTTCTGTTCCTTCTATGACCTTTTTCGCGATGAGGTATACATTTCATGTGATTACTTCATTATCATCTGAGATGCACGACCAATTCCTTGCATGATCACAATAGAATTAGTATTACAGTTCAGTTAAAGAAATTGTGCTTTCCTTCAGTAATAATTACCTCACAATTATGATATAAGTCTTGCATTAAAACAGTACTTAATTTGTCTGGTTCAATATTTGTACAGAGGTGTGGTATCATGTTCTCTTTAATTGCTTTAACTTTCTAGTTTTTAATTAATAAAATCAATGACATGTCTACTTCTAGCCTAAAAAATGACTCCGCTAATAAACTAATAGAAAATAAGAAGTTAAGAGGCCTGAAAGGCCCAAAGCCCATTATCAGGAGAGGTACATATAATTTTCACATGCGAGAAATTGGTTACGGGCTTTTATTAGGACGCAAAAATATTATTTTATAAGAAATTAAATCCGAGAATTTCGTTAAGGGCTTTCTTAAAAGACGCAGTCAGCATAACGGCATAAGTTTTATCTCCTCGGAAATTGAATCCGTTCGTCTCACGATCTCTAACAGTTGAACAGTCGCCTACCAGCTACCACTCTACAAGCTCAGCTCAGTGACCATGTCTATGAATCTGTCTTTTGGGAGAATCTCTTGCCTCCGTCCATCTTTTCCCCCCAATCGGATCACACCACTTGCTTCCTCCAACGCTACCACTCAAGCGTCGCCCCCAAATCCCCACTTCTCTGTACAATACCTCGTCCAATCGTGCGGTCTTTCCTCCGACGAGGCACGCAAAGCATCCAAGTATATGCAGCACCTCAAGTCCCCTGATAACCCTGACGCAGTGCTCCGTTTATTGAGAGAGATTGGCGTAAGCGAGGCGGACATAAGAACTGCGGTGTCACGGAACCCTCGCCTCCTTTGCACTGGTGTGGAAAAGACTTTGAGACCAAATATTGCAAAGCTGCAAGAAGTCGGATTCACCATAGAAGACATCTCAAGTATCATTTCCTGCAAACCTGGTGTGTTTTTGTCCAATGTTGTGCCAAAGGTCGATTTCTGGTTGGCTGTCCTTGGCTCAGTAGAGAATCTGTCTCTGGTCCTCGGGTACGGGTCAATCCTCAATGTCAACATGGAAAAGGTTGTCGTGCCCAACTTGACTTTCCTTCAAGAGCAATGTGGTTTTTCTCTTGATCAGATTCTCCAGGTTGTTAAATTTTATCCTAGTGTGATCTCATGTAATCCTGAAAAATTGAAAATTAAAGAGAAGTGGGTTGAGGAGTTGGGGATTGCGTGTTCATCAGGCATGTTTGTGCATGTATTAGGTGTGGTCATCTGGCTGAACCAACGCACCCTAGATGCACGGTTAAACAATTTGAAAAGACTTGGGCTTTCACAGGAGGAGATAGCACTTGCGATTATTAAAGCCCCTTCTTTGTTGAGGGTACCAGAGGAGCTCATAGCCAGAAAAATGGAGTTACTGATAGATGGAGCCGGTTGTGATAAGATTTATGTGGTCCAAAATGCATATATGCTCATGTATAGCTTAGAAAACAGGCTGATTCCTCGGACCGTTGTTAGAAACCTTCTGAGATTGAAAGGATTTGCAGTGGCAGATAGAAGTTTTGGTTGTATTGTGAAATTAACTGAAAAGCAGTTTTTGGCGAAGTTTATTTTGCCATTTGAACATGCTATTCCCGGCCTACACCAACTATATTCTGATGCTGAAAAATTTTGGTATGATGATTAGTTTAAGATTATCTTGTATTAACTTCATTGTGGAAGTTAGATTTTACCTGATTAGATTTTTCGATTGCTTCTTTTTAATTTTACCTAGGTAGATACTGAAGTTAGATTTTACCTGGTTAGACTTTTGGATTGCTTCTTTTTAATTTTATTTATTTATAGGTCAATGTCAGTTTTTAACAATATATAAAAGGTTAACGGCCATTAATTCTCTTGAAATGTTGTTCTGAAATTTCATCTTACTTATCTTCACTAGGCATGATTCCATCTTTCGATGGAAAATTCGTCTTCATGTTTTCTCTGTCATGTTGTGCTTTTATGAATGTGAAACTGTTGGGTATTGTTCATGAAACAATAAACAGATGAAGTAATTATGGCTGACAATACTTGATTTGATCAATTGAGGTCGACTTGGATGTATTTACAGGCCCAGTCTTGTCACTGTCAGTATTCTTATTTTGCTGGTCGTTTGGGTCGGGTCAGACAGGCTAACTGGTGAACAGGGCCGGCCCTGGCCCAGGGTACCCAGGGCGATGGCCCTGGGCCCAAAAATCCTGGGGGCCCCAAAAAAAAAATTTTTAATTTATATATGTATTAAAAATTGGGCCGTATGCAACCTTTGACCTCTAGCGGCAGCCAAAAATCTGTCTCCTAGTTATCATGGTTAAAAATTGGGCCGTATGCAACCCTATTATCATGGTTAAAAATTGATAATAGGGATTGTCTCCGCTGAAACCTTTACCTTTGTCTCCGCTGAGCGCAGAGCGAAACCCTCGATTCAATAAAAAAAGAAACCCTCTCCGCGACCTTTGTCTCCTCTCCGCTGCGCATCCAATAAAAAAAGAAACCATTTTTTATTTAGCCCACTTTTGTCTCCGCGACTCCGCCGAACGAAACCCTCGATTCACTTCCCAAAAAAATCTGTCTTTCGCGGCAGCCAAAAAACTCTCTCCGCGGCTTCCAAAAAAAACCTGTGTCCGCACCTCAGCCTCTAGCGGCTCTGTCTCCAGGCTAGGCTTGATTTGAGTAACTCATAATTGGATCAGATTTGATATTGAAATAATTTACTGCACAAAGGTAATTTTAACTTAGATTTTGCAACAGATTTGAGTAACTCATAGTCATAGTTGGATCTTCTGTGCCTCATCACTCAGGTTCTATACTTTATTTTTATTTTAATTTAAAACAATGTTTCCTAGAAAATATGCATCAGGTAGCGAAAAAAGAAATAGAAAAAGAGAGGGAGAAGAGAAACTAAAACCTCAAAAAGGTTCTATTCAAAAGTTTTGGAAGAAAATTGAACCGCAAAATGAGTCTTTGGAAAACCAAATTGAAAGTCAGGTGCACGAACAAACAACAAATGTGTCTGAAAATGAAAATGAGGTAAATGAAGAAGTAACAAATATGCTTGAAAATGAGACTAGTGAAAATATTGAAGAAATTAATCATGTGTCTGAGTGCTTAGATTCTTCGTTATCTATAAATATATATGATCCTAGAGTGTGGGATGGTTTAGATTCAAAACTGAGAGATTTGCTTATCGAGAACGGTCCTATTAGAGATTCTAATATTAATTTTCCTAAGGATAATTACAATAGGGGGTTTTCCACATATTATTTTGATCAAAAATTAAGAAATGAGAACTTATTAATAGGAAATGGTTGGTTTACTCAAAAGATTTAAATAAAGTATTTTGTTTTTGTTGTAAAGTTGTAAGACATGTCCGTTCTAAAAGTCAAATAGCAACTATAGGTGTTGATGATTGGAAACATCTAAGTGAAAAAATTAAACTACATGAAGATAGTAGTGAACATTTTACCAATCTTAAAGCTTGGGCTGAACTACGAGTTAGATTAGGAACAAATCAAACTATTGATAAAGAATTACAAGAACAAATCAAGAAAGATACAGAACATTGGAAACAAGTTATGATTAGAATAATTTCCGTTGTTAAGCGTCTTGCAATGAATAATCTGGCATTTCGTGGAACAAATGAAAAAATTAATGAGGGTTCTAATGGAAATTTTTTAGGCTTTCTAGAATCAATTGCTGAGTTTGATCAAACAATGAAACATCATTTTCGACTCATTCAAGATAAACAGATTCATTATCATTATCTTAGTCATAAAATACAAAATGAATTAATTGCCATGTTGGCATCAAGTGTCAGGAATGCAATAATAAATAAAATAAAAGAAGCTAAATATTTTTCTGTGATTCTTGATTGCACTCCTGATGCTAGTCACACAGAACAAATGACTTTGGTAATTAGATGTGTTGATGTTGCAAGCTGTCCAATAAAAATAGAAGAGTACTTTTTAGAATTTTTAAATGTAGAAAACACATCTGGGTTGGGTCTTTTTGGTGAATTACAAGCTGCTCTTAATTCTCTTGATTTAGATATTAATGATGTAAGGGGACAAGGATATGATAATGGTTCTAATATGAGAGGAAAACATCAAGGTGTCCAAAAAAGATTACTTGACCTAAATCCTAGAGCTTTTTATATGCCATGTGGTTGTCATTCTCTTAATTTAGTACTTTCTGATATGGCAAATTCTTGTTTGAAAGCAAAATCTTTTTTTGGAGCATGTCAGGCTTTGTATAATGTGTTTGCTAATTCAACAAAACGATGGAACATTTTACTTCAATATGTGGATGATTTAACTTTGAAGTCTTTGTGTGTAACAAGATGGGAAAGTCGTATAGAAAGTGTAAAAGCAATAAAATATCAAGCTCCCAAAATAAAAAAGGCTTTAATAAAATTAGCTGAAGTTTCTGATGATCCAAAAATTAGTTGGGATGCTGAAAAATTAGTATCAAGTGAATTGTCCAACTTTGAATTTATTTTGAGTTTGGTTATTTGGCATGAAATATTGTTCAAAATAAACTTGGTGAGCAAAAACTTACAATCTGAAGATATGCATCTTGATGTAGCTATTGAAAGTCTGAAAGGGTTAGTTTCTTTTTTTGAAAAATATAGAGAAAATGGGTTTACTTCTGCTATGATTGATGCTAAAGAGATTGCTGATGAAATGGAAATTGAACCAGTGTTTCAGGTAAAACGTAGGGCTATAAGAAAGAAACATTTTGATGAAAATCCTGATACAGATAGAGAGCAACAATCTGCTCAAGAAAATTTTAGAACAGACTATTTTCTTGTTTTAGTTGATATGGCAATTTCTCAATTGAAAATCAGATTTGAACAAATTGAACTTTTTGAATCTATATTTGGTTTCTTGTTTGATGCATCACGGTTAATTTCATTAGATGATGAAGGAATGAAAAATTATTGTTTGAAACTTGAAAATGCTTTGACACATGGTGAGAATTGTGATATTGATGCACAACGTTTATTTGCAGAATTACAAATATTGCAGGTAATGCTACCAAATGAAGCGAGTCAAGATGGAAATGCATGGAACTCCATTAAAATTATGGAGTTTGTAAAAAAGATGGACATGTTTCCGAATATTTTAGTTGCTTACAGAATTTTACTAACTGTACCTATTACTGTGGCATCAGCAGAAAGAAGTTTTTCAAAATTAAAGTTGATAAAATCTTATTTACGGACAACTATGACTCAAGATAGGTTGAATGGATTAACAATATTAAGTATTGAAAAAAATATGTTGAAAAATATTGATGTTGAACATATAATTGGTGATTTTGCTTCTAAAAATGCAAGAAGGAGTCATTTCAGATGAGATGTGATTTAGATGTGTTTTTTGTGCAGGTACAACATGTGTTCAAAATTGATTTATCAAGAAGCAAGCAAGAAGCATGGTGTGGGTATGTTCATCATTATATATGTTTTATTTTGAGGGTTATTGGTTTTATGTCCCCCCTATTTTGTATGATATGGCATATTAATAAAAAAAATTGTTTACATAAAAGGTTCAAAAAAATTTCCCGCCCCGGGCCCCAAAATCCTCAGGACCGGCCCTGCTGGTGAAGGTTGGAAAAATTGTTTATATGAATCGTTGTAGTGTGTATGTACTTGTGCATTATTTCATAACAGTAGTGGTGTGATTTTGATGAGATTTTTGTATTGGACAATCAGCAATCCTAAGTTTAGCCAGAAGGCTTTAGTGACATGTATAGGCATGTAAAATTAAGTGTGGCTGATGAACTATTCTTAGGGGTTGTCACACAGGCTTGTAAAAATGTTTATACACCTAGATGTTTGAAATTTTCAAATTTTTATGGTGAACCAGTGTGAATCATTTCTTTTCACTAAATAATAATTTGCTATTCAGCTAATTTCACGTATAACCTTTGCCTTACTTCAGTACCTCAGTTGCTGTGGTGGCTCAAATTGCATTCACCATTATTTTACCAGTAAAATAGAAAAATGTACAATGCTTGTAGCATAGATAATAATAAAAAAAAAAAATTGAAAGGTTGTCATCCAATGTATAATGGATTAAAACCATAGATGATTAAACATCAACATGTAAGTATAACCATACTAGCATATAACCAGCCATATGAATTGCTGCTGCAGCATACTACGAGCTAAATCAGGTCTCATGTTTATGTAATTCTAACACAATTGTCATGAGAGACAGAAAAATGTAAAGCATAACAGCACTACAAAGTAAATTTTACATTTTTACAAATTTTTTACATAGGTAGAATCACTACTTTTGAATGGTTTAGAATGTTTAGATCTAAATGATTTTCTACCTATCTAAACTATTTAAAAAAAATATAAAAATTATAAAATTTGATATACAAGTACATTAACATATGGAGATCATGTTGAACGGTTCAGATCCTCTGTTTGAACTATAAAAACAGAAATATTAATTCATAGTACGGATCAATTTATGATATGGACAGCACCGTAGCCTCCCTCTTCAATTGTGCTATATACATTGTATTTAATTTTGAGGCTAGACTATTCCATGTATCCGAATCTGCTGCAATTATTTTTGGCATTTAAATTTTGTTGTGTGCAAATTTCGATAAAAAACAACGGTTAGATGAGAAAAAAATCAACCGATGCTTAGAAAAAGAATCGCAACCGATTTCATTCCCTACTCGATTGATTGGGTTATTTTTGCGAGCACTTAGTTAAACATGAGCATGCACCCTGTCTCTTCCGATCATTATATCAACCAACTCGCGCATACACCCAACGGTGAACTCATTTTTTTTCACAAAAAATGGGGAGATTAAAAATATATATATATCCCAAACTAATATACACAGAAAGATACACATGTTAAAATATTAAAATATTATTCGAAAATATTGTAATATAATTTTCAGAGGGGCTAATAAGTAAGTTTGCGTGGCTGTTTCACCGCCTGTAGTACCAATGGAACGCTCATTGTGTCACTATTTGTGTTGCGGCTTAGTTAATATCTAATTCATAGGTTCAATAGGAAAAGTTACACAAATAAATTCACATCTGTCAAGAAGATGAAAATGCATCCCTCCCTTTGCATGTCATGCAATGAATGATTGAAGCACTGAGGCAGTGCGCCCCCCCCCGGAGGAATTCGGATCCAGTAATCCAATCTTTAGATTTTGAATCGAGACCGTCCGATTCGAATCTGTGAAAATCAATCCCTAAAGTGAGTGCATACATCCCACGATGAATCAAATTCCAAGACGATCTCGAACGACGAATTCGAATCGGACGGTCTCCATCCAAAACTCAAAGATTGGGTTACTTTAGGGGATCCGGACCCCCCCGGAGTGGATTTTTTTTTTAAATAGAATTACTTTAAATTATTTTAACGGAACAAGCCTTTGTTGGACTGAACGTGGAGCCTGTTTTGCACCAGCCGATATCCTCGCCATAGAAAATCCCTCATCTATACCTCCACCGATCCCTAGGACCGGTGGAGCCTTGATTTCCAAACTGATCTACGATTTTGACAAACTCTTTAAAAAAAAAATCGTACGATATTTCTAAACTCTTGACTCTTTTGACCGATCTCTTGACTCTTTTGACCCTCCTCTTCAGATCTACGATTTTTAAATATAAGGATATTTCCAAACTCTTTAAAAGTTGCATGGTTTCTTTTGACCCTAAACCTACACCGATCCACAGGACCGGTGGAGACATTTTTGAAGCTCCACCGATTCACAGGATCGGTGCAGGAGTATTTGGTGTGGTCTTTCGTGTAATATGGTGTGGCTGGTGCAAAATTGGCTCCACCAATTTCTAGGATCGGTGTGGTTTGTGTTTTTCTTGCTACACCGGTCCGTAGAATCGGTGGAGGCTAGTTTTCTAACTTCTGCCCCACCAAGACTTGTTCCGTTAAAATAATTTAAAGAAATACTATTTAAAAAAAAAAATCCCCGGAGTGCATGGTCACCACGCATTTCTATATCTTCATGCTCCATTGATCTACTATATAGGACCATACGAATAAAGCATGAAACGAATCTTTTGCCTTCTATCTCTTATGTTTTAGACTGGCAACACAAGCGACAACATTGTTGTCGTCGTGTGAGAAACCGAACTGGAATTTTTGTAGAAAATTGCAAACATTTCACATACGAGAGAGTTGGGCAATTGATCCGGTCCAGTTAAGTTGGCAACTTGAGAGAGTTGGGCAATTGATCCGGTCCAGTTAAGTTGGCAACTTGGCATACGGAAGCAGTAGATATATGACTTGCTGTAAGCATGTCTTGATATGCTTATACAAGTAGCGTAGCTGGACTCGTTCTATAATATTGCTCAATAAAAAAATATTATTTAGTGTTGTTGTAATCAATTAATAGGAAGAAAATAAACAGAGCCGAAACTGTATTAACTGTATCAAAACTTGCGGCAAAACTCAGTGAAAATACTAAATTTTGTTTGCCCTTGGTAACTTGGTTCCATATTTAAGTGGCAGACCGAAGTCTATGTGTGTATAAATAAGGTAATCTACATCCATCAAAATACCCCAATATTATGGAGTCAATTTCTCAAAAGGGAAAATTCAGATTTTTTATCCTCAAAACTTCAAAAAGATAAAAAAAAAAAAAGTTTTACAATTTCTCAACTCAGTCCTTAAAAATTTTTACAAAAATTAAATTAGTACCTTTACTTTTCAAATGAGACTGAATTAGATATTTTATAATAGAGTGAGTCTTCATGATGATATTTTATAATAGACTGAATTAGATATTTTACAAATCTGAATTTTCCCTTTTGAGAGACTCCATAAGTCTTCATGATGATAAAGTCGCGGATTACATGGTCAGGATTTGTTTTAATATATTTTTGAATTTTACGAGGGACTTAAATGACCGAAATTTTTATTGTTACCATCAGAAAAAATCAAAATTAAATCAATACCACCCTGCTGGGGCTCTTATCAATACTACCACCCTCGCTAACCTAGTCCGCGCACCAAATAGGCTGGTGCGCGGACTGGGTTAGCGCACCAACCTCTTCTGCCTATTAAGGCACCAACTCAGTATTATTTTTATGTTGCGTATTTTAGATCGTTATTTCGATATTAGTTTTATGTTGCGTATTTAGATATTATTTTCATATTACTTCTTATGTTGCGTATTTTAGATCTCATATACATAATACATTAAAACATAAGAACACACCACACCATAGATAAAACATAACACACAACGATACATATTTCGCAGTCATAGTATATTAAAACATAACACACAATACATAAAACATTACAGAAAGCCTTAACCTTAATACAAAATCGAAAGGTTGTACCATAATACATAACCGAAAACCCTAACCTTAATACATAAACAGAAAGCCCTAACCATTACATTATTGGGTACGGTTCCTAGCATCCTTTCTCCTTCTCGCATTCCTTTCGAGGGTAGCTCTGTTGGTCTGGTGACCCCTTGTCCTTCCTTCCAGTATGTCCATCCACATTGGGATCCTGTTGTGTCTTCTCCGACCTAACTTCACTAATCGGTGCTCTGGCGTTAAGATATCCCCTTCGTGCGGCGGCCAATCACCTTGATTGTCATACACGTGGAATTCTCCACTCCATGTGTCGATAAGCGTTTGAATGTTGTAATAGTAATTTACGAAGACATTTGGATCGTAGTTCCTACATTTTTCACATATTTGTAAGTTTCATCATCCAAGATTATTATGAAATTTTAACACACATTCGTACCTTATTTTACACACTGCTATCACATGAACACATGGTATTCTGGTGAGATGAGGCTTTTGGCAAGAGCATTGCACCTCATTGTCGTTCTGCACAACGACCTTGTACCTACAGTCTCGGAACGTGTACACCCATTTGCCTGCCTCTATGTCAAATGAGATTTTCTCGCCATGTGATGTCACCATGAATTCCCCGGATCTATTGAATGCAACCGCGGTCATTTTGTTAGTCTTCTGGATGTGCTTGTTTAGCTTCAAGTGCGTACGAGTGGAGAAAAGTTGACCCTATTGTTGGCATTCCACGGCCTTCTCTCTTCTTTGAACGAACCATGTGACACACTTGTAAAATGTCTCCTCAATAATTGCAGCAACCAGTAACCTACGAGAATTACAATTTACAGTTAAAATAAAGATAACCTAAAATATTTCATTAATTGTAAACTATGGAAATTGTGAATAACAAACCTGCGAGAAGTTTTGAAGACATTGTTCAGCGATTCAGAACCATTGCTGGTCATTATTTCCCAATGACTCCCGTCGTCCATAGCTTGATAAAACCTTCCATGGCTTAGCTGGTTCTTCCTCGTCATTTTCATTATACTTGTCACATGTATCCAAGTATGTCAGCCAATCAGGATTTCACCTTCCGATTGCATCAAGGCCATCTTGTAATCTCCTTCGCTTATTCTTTTTAACCATCATCTTGAAGAATTTAGAAGCAACCTTATCCTGAGTGTGTTTTCCAAAATTCTCAAACACGTGTTGAGAGCAGAACCGGTGGGCACACTGTCCGTTCTCCTCTGACCAGCCCAAATCATCTTGAATGAACACTTTTTTTATGCCCTTGTGCCGGTCAGAGACCACACACATGAACCTACAATTACCAATTACATTATCCAGCACCCACTTCATAAACCACCCCCAATTCTCAAACTCTTCGCTCTCTACCAATCAAAATGCTAGTGGGATTAACTGGTTCTCCGCATCATATCCGGTGACAATCAACAACTTGCCCTTGTATCTACCTGACAAGAAACAAGCATCGATACTGATGACGGGTCTGAGGTGACCTACTGCTTCTATACACGGTCCCCATGCCCATGCCAACCTCATAAAATACAGGTAATTTTTTCTTTTCTGAAGGCTTGGAAACAACTTCATACACAGTTCCCGGATTTGCCATTTTTATTGCCTCTAACAAAGGGACAATAAGCCCGTAAGACCCCTCCCAACTACCAAATGCCCGGGCAATCGCTAACTCTCTACCACGCCACAATTTGTTGTATTTTGGGACGATGCCCTCATACCTTTCAGCAACCAGGTCCCTGATAGCTCTGATACTAATATCAGCATTTTTTTCCAAAAAAAGTTTTATGCAGTTGGTGACCATAGAGGACGTCAACTGCGCCTGATCTGATCTGGATGCATCTGCGTGGCATGTGTGCGGTACCTCATTCTTCGTGATGGCCCAAGTATTACCAAAGCCTGTGGCCCTCGCAACCAGCCCCCACTTGCAGTTGTCGCTCTGGCACTTAAACCTCAACCTTGTTGTGTCGCTGTGTGTCTGTTTGATCTCGATATTTTTCAAAATGTGCCAGTGGTGGATTTTTTCTTTCATTTGATCCTTGTCGTTGTACGTCATTCCCTCAGAAACCATTGTTCTTTCTCCAACCTAATTGAAAATTCAAAAAATTTAAATTATTAAATTTTCAAAGAAATAAAAAATTCATATAAGTTCAAAAACGAACCTCTGAACCCGCAAAAAAATGTGGTCAGCCTCTTCAAACCCCGAAGTGTCATGAAAAGCTGGAAACGGGTGTCTCTCTCCACGACCCGATATCGGCCACTTTCGCATACCCAGCACGAGACGATTGTCTTCCTCGTGACTGTGATCTACTGTCTGCCCACCGTCGTCACTAGCATCCCAATTTTTCTCTGCCTCCCGTTCTTCAGGATCCTCGTCTGTATTGTCAGTATAATAACGTGGTTCTAGGGTTTCAGATCGATTCCGGCTAGAGCTGGAGGATGGAACCCGAGATCGGCCCCGACTAGGACCAGCCCCCGTGGATGGGGACCGACTAGGACCAGCCCCTGTGTCTGGGGACCGACTAGTACCAGCCCCCGTGGATGGGGACCGACTAGTACCCGCTAAATTTAGGGCCCGAGTAGGACCCGTCACTGAATGATCCATGCCCCGACTAAGGTTCTGTCTACGGTTTTGTCTACGGTTCTGTCTGGGGTTGGCAACCACATATAACTCTAGGAACTTGAAAGGTGTTGTCAAATTCAATGTCATTTGGGTATACAACCCCCAACTGCTATCGTCTAGTACAGGGAGCTGTTGGAACCATGTTTGGTTGCCTTGGCCAATATTAATCCTGGCGGAAATTACCAGTTCGTAATAATTCGGGTCAATACCAAGTTCCTGGTACACTTCCCTAGTTATACCACTGAAATCTAAATCCGGACCGATATTGAACATTTTCTGGAGTTGGGTACTGTAATAAGCACCATTGGGCCCTTGTAATACTTTACCACCAAAATAACAAGCAATTCCAATCATAATTACCTGAATTACAGGACAAACCTAACATTTAATAAATTTACAAAAATTAAAAAAATAATTAAATAATTAAAAAAATATAAAGGACTAGAGTGAAAAAAACTTACTCTTTGGTTTTTGGAAGAATTTTCTTTGCTGCCTGCTGCCTTGCGTCAAATGAAATGAGCACAGTTACCTGAGTTGGTGCCTTAATAGGCAGAAGAGGTTGGTGCGCCAACCCAGTCAGTGCACCACCTGGTGCGCCAACTCAGTCCGCGCACCAGTCTATTTGGTGCGTGAACTGAGTTAGCGAGGGTGGTAGTATTGATAAGGGCCCAACAGGATGGTATTGATTTAATTCCGATTTTTTTCTGACGGTAACAATAAAATTTCGGCTTAAATGAAAACTATGATTGGAGCCGAATCCGCTATCCACTCATTTCATTTCTCTACAGTGTAGTGCACCAGCCGTTACAGTACTCCGCCGACCAGGTGACGATGCCTCTGAACCTGTTTCTGGGGAGAATCCATTGCCTCCGTCCATCTCTTCCCCTCAATCGCTGCACACCACTCGCCGCCTCCAAATCTCCCACTCATGCGTCGCCCCCAAATCCCCATTTTGCTTTACAATATCTCGTCCAATCGTGCGGCCTTTCGTCCGACGAGGCTCTCAAAGCATCCAAGTATATAACACGCCTTAAGTCCACTGATAAACCTGACGCGGTGCTCCGATTCCTGAGAGAGACTGGCGTGAACGAGGCCGACATAAGAACCGCGGTGTTGCGGGATCCCCGCTTCCTTTGCACTCGTGTGGACAACTCATTGAGACCAAATATTGCAAAGCTGCAAGAGCTCGGCTTCTCCATGGAAGACATATCTGGTATCATTGCTCGAAAGCCTGCTCTGCTTGCTATCAATATTGTGGAAAAGCTGGACTTCTGGTTAGGGGTCCTTGGATCGGTAGAGAATCTGTCTCTGGTTCTCTTCAGGTACGGGACAATCCTCATAACCAACTTGGAAAATGTTGTCGTGCCTAACTTGTCTTTTCTTCAAGACCAATGTGGTTTGTCTCTTGATCAGATTCTTCAGATCATTAAATTTTATCCTGGTGTATTCCAACATAATCCTGAAAAATTGAAAATTAAAGAGAAGATGGTTGAGGAGTTGGGCATTGAGCATTCATCAGGCATGTTTGTGCATGTATTAGGTGTGTTCGTCTGGATGAACCAACGCACCCTAGTTGCACGGTTAAATAATTTAACAAAACTCGGGCTTTCACAGGAGGAGATAGCTTGTGCTATTAGAAAAGCCCCTTCTTTGTTGAAGGTACCAGAGAAGCTGATATGCAGAAAAATGGAGTACCTGATAGAAGAAGCAGCCGGTATTGATAGGATTCATGTGGTCCAATATCCAACTATGCTCATGCACAGCTTAGAAAACCGGCTGATTCCTCGGAACGTTGTTAGAAATCTTCTGAGATCGAAAGGAATTCCAGCAGCAAAGAGAAGCTTTTCTTCTGTTGTAAAATTAACTGAAGAGCAGTTTTTGGAGCAGTTTATTCGGCCATATGAACACGCTATTCCTGACCTACACCGAGCATATGTTGATGCCGGAAAAATTAGGGGTGACCATTAGTGTAAGATTATCTCAAATTAACTTTTTTGCTAGCATAGATACTGCAAATTTGATTTCACCAGATTAGATTTTTCGATTGCTTCTTTTAGTTTTATTGTAAGGATATATAAAATGGTTCATAGACACTAATTCTCTTTGACATGGAATATTTCCTTTTTACTGAATTCGTATCCTCTGCATTAACTCAAAGTTTGAGTTAAGATCTGAACCGTCCTATTGAGATCCGCACAAATATTAAAGTGTACGTGCATTATAGGAGTGGACAGGATTGGTCCAAGTTCTGATCGTACGGTTCATAAATTAACTCAAACGGTGCGTTAATGCAGAGGATACGTATTCCTTTTTACTGGCAGTAGGCACACATTGTAGAGTAGAATGAAAAAAAAAACTGAGAGAATAAATAAACTCAATCAATCCATGATGGTAATCTCTCGTTATTGTTAAATGCTTCAGACTCTGAGAAGTAATTATAGAAAGAGCAGGGTTCTACTGCACCATCACATAAGTTCAGATTTTAGAAATTTATCATTGTATTATACTGCTTCATGTTTAAGAAAACTATGTGAAGTTCAGTACTTATCTTGATTAAATCGATTATTGTTTGGTAAATTAGTTGAAACATTGATTAATCAATCATGTTCATCCCATTTGTGCTTGCCTTGAGTTATGCAGTTTCATTTCATATATTCTGGTACATGTTTGTACTAGTGATTAGCTGTTCTAAATCTTTGTATCAATGTGATAACATATCCTATTTGCTTGATACTTATGTGTATTAGTTCTTAACTTAATCATGGCTGAACCTTGTTTACTAAAAATCAATTTTTGTTTCTTTAAAAAATTAATATCTGTTCTGGTAAATTTCTGATATTACCAACCACAGATTTGTAAAATTTTGGACATCTAAGTACTGTTCTGATATTTATGGTAAACTGAAAGTTTTCAACATAATTTCTGGTAAAATAATTAGCATTCTGGTTAATTTCTGGCATGTTCTGACATTAATCAGGCATGAACGCACATTTTGAACTGAATCATTAATATATGCTGCAATCTTTAATGTGTCATACAACTGAAAGTGATCAATTTTTTAATGCAAGAAGTGCAAATGGGCCAACATTATTTGGGATGCCTAAGCAAGGTCATCGGAACACAACATTGAGCTTATAAGAAGGCCAATAGTATAAACTTATGAGAGGAATTCCAGCGTCTAATTAGTAACTAAAAATGCTAGCGTTCATAAACTATAAGAAGGCCATAGTGATAGGGTACCGAGAAGGTCTTGAAAAAAAAATAGCTAAAAAAAAATAATATTGAATTTAAAGATATTTCTATAGACGCTGTAATGCCATCATCCAGTAAATTTTGTGGTGAAAAAACCCTACTCAGATAGTGAGATCTAAAATTTTTCACAAAAAAGAAAAACGGCATAGATTTCATTTAGCCTATATTCAATCTGAATGCACATTTAGTATACGCCATACTGTGCGGCCCAATTAAGTCTTAAAGCCCAAAAATAACATATTCAGCCACATTTGCTTCTATTAGAAACAAGCAAAAGGGCAACTGAAAACAACAACAACGAAAATAGAAAAAAGGTGGACTTTGCAAAATATAAAAAGATGTCATAAATACTTCAATGCAATAAATGAATACATCATAATTAAAAACCTTTGGGCTTTTCAACGAATTTTCATGGGCTTATCATTTAAATCGGGCCCGTACAAAACCCTAACTTAAGTGATTTTTTCCTAAACCCTAGCTAGGTTCACTCTCTCTTTCTCTAGGCAGCCTCCATTTTTTCAGAATTCTGTCTTTTTTCATGCCTCTTTTTTCCTCACCTTCTCGTATAATCTCTGTTAATTCTATCTTCCATTAAAAATTTACCAAAACTTTTGAAGAAGCGATCCAACTTCGTATCCGTCATTCAAAGGAAGACTACAATTGCTCAAAGAGGTTTGTCCCAATCCCTTAGATTATTATACTTCAGTTAATTTGTCTGGGTATTTTTTTCGGTGGTGGCGATAATTAAGAGATTCTCCATTGTAAGATTGAATTAGGAATTTCAACGCAAATATCCTGTTCGCTATTTATTTTTTTCCTAAAGAAACTGTTAAATATTGTGTAAAAATTGACTTCTCAATCCTAAGAATGATGGAATTTTCGCTTGTGAAACTTTGGGTTTGCATCCGTACAAGTTTGGTGTTCTGCAATTTGCACAATTTCCGAAATTGAGGTTCTTCATGAATGGATGAAAACATAAGAATACTTTACTTGAGTAGACTTTAGCTTGCAATAGTGGTGATTATTGTTCATATTACAAATATCTTAGTTCAACAACTTGGATTTGAAAAATGATCGACATGTGTGTCTCAGAGATAAAACTTGTATGTATTCTCAATCAGTGTCGTAGAGATAAACTTGTTTGTGCCCTTGTATGCATTCTCAATCAGTTTCTTAGAGAGAAATTTTTTTGTGCCCTTGTTCTTACTTGCTTGAAGGTGGATGCTTTTCTATATATGTTTTCACAAAACTTTGAGTGCTTACATGGAAAGACATGCCGTGTAATTATTTCTGAGTACTTGCATGCATTTGGATTCATGATTACACATCCAAAACCCGATTCAATGAAAATTTTTATGGTTTTTGTTTGCGCAAAACCTCCTGACATTTGGAATCCTAAGAATTTTGTGTTTGTGATGACATGAAAGGAAATGCATGTACAAAATTACTTTACTATTGCCTTATTCTATTGTCTAATATAACCATATAGCGCTAATACTTTTTGCGAAACCTACTGTCAGATACTTTAAAAGTCAAACTGATGTGGTGTTAAGATTAATCATCCACAAGAGGAAGTAAGTCAAAATTTTAATCAAATATTTATGTTACAGTCCTTTGTAAAAACACATTTCCATGCTTGCTTTAAAGAATTTGCACTGGGAATGCAGTCAAATAATAGATAGTGATGTCATCGGATTCCATTAAAAAATTCAGAAATTGGATGAATGGTTCAAAGGATTAAATATTATGAAATATCTATTCAATTTCACATAATTGACATATTATCGTAGCTTCCGCTATGTATCCCGCAAACATCCTTTGTGCTATCATTTTAAAGAAATACATTAGAACACTATCACATTTTAGAAACTTAACAGGCAAATTGTTGTTTTCATTTGTAATACTTTTTTTTTACGTTTCAGTATTTTTTTTAAAGTTCAAAAGAATCCTTTTTTTGGCTTGCTGCTAATTAATTTACACTTCCCTGGACTCCATTTATGTATAGACCTCCAGTAGTAAATGAATATGCATAGACTAAAAAGGTACTTTTCCTTTTTCCTATAGATGGACGGCAATGAATTGATGAAATATTTCGCGAAGTGTAGCATGCTCAAGCTTCAGCATGGGTGGTCTAGGAAATGAGGTTGAGGTAAGTTTTATGCATTATGTTTATTTGCTATGAATGTCGTTGTAGACTCTTGTAAGTGTGCAAAAATATCCTGCACATGGTTCGTGTATTTACTACTGCGACAGCAGGAGTTGTTGTGCTTATTGTAATGAATGTCTAAAACGATAGGAACCATCTGTTCATTGAACAAACAGTAACTTGTATATCCTGGTTAACGGATGATCTTGCTTCTTTTTTTTAAGCTTGTTCTATTGAAACTAATGTTTGTTTATTCTGGTTAACGGATGATCTTACTTCCCAAATGAAATTACTAGAAAGAAACAAAAATGAAGCACGAGATCGAACCCTAATGTGTTTGGAGTGCTTTCGTTACAAATGGATTTTGGGATGTTTCTGTTAGAAAGAGTAGATTGTGTGTGCGGATTAGGTACTGTGCGATTGGAATTTAGAAACTGTAGAACTTACTATTTTAGGGTTTTGAAACCAGCTCTAAAAAAAGACTATTTGATACAAATAAAAATCAAAATAGTGAACACTATTTTTTATGATATCCTGTTTTCTAAATAACAAGATGCTATTGTTCATCCCTTGAAGGGAACTTTGCGTATGATACAATGAGTTTATAAAAAAATGCACATATATAGAACCATTTAACTTAGCAGAACTGCACGGCTCATTGCTGTGTTTTTCTTTATAATCATGAAAGAGAAAGGGGGTGAAAAAAACAGATTCTAGACTAAATGAGGAACCCAAAAAATGTAGCAGCGGATATTCTAGGCGGTAGTGATGGGACCCGTCTTTTGCCCTTGCTCAAATAAGGGCTAAACCCGCTGCAAGTACTGACTCATAGACGTGCCCATGAGTAACTGTCTCAACAGTATATTACTTTAATATATTTGCAATTTTGCATCTTAAATGAAATATTATATTACATTTGCAAATTAGACCTGGATATTTGTTATATATCAGGGACACCCAGTGTTCTACTGAATACTGCATCATATAAGTCATTCAGTTACAGGTTGGGTGTTGTTTGCAAAAGAAATGTTGGCT
This sequence comes from Carex parvula, assembly GCA_025461045.1. NCBI lineage: Eukaryota > Viridiplantae > Streptophyta > Magnoliopsida > Poales > Cyperaceae > Carex > Carex parvula. The sequence continues at coordinate 43,246 of JAJGRW010000135.1, read as the reverse complement.
GCAACTTGAAATTAAGTGAAAAGCCGGTGCCTTGGTGATTTTTTTTTTTTTTGCCAATGGCGTTTATTAAAAAGAAAAAAATCATTCTGACCCTAACAATGCTCATTTTTACATTTGAATTTTGCCTGCAGGAAAACAAGTTAACAAATTCATCAGTCATGGTGACAGCAGGTGCAAATCAGGTAATTTATGTGATAGAATTGTAACAATGTCATGTACCATTTAAAACTAGCCTGTACCAGTTCGTGTTGACCATGCTCCACCATTTTTTAATGTTTTTTTGGTTGGTTGGGCATCTATTCTAAATAGACTGCTCCACCATGTCTTGGTTTGGCACAGTAACTGTCTTATCTAAGTTACTATATTAATCATGTAATTAGTTTGAGGAATGTGACATTAGGAATATGACCATGTTTATACTGAATAATTAAATAGCTGTTAGTAGCTAGTCTGTAGCAGTGTTTAGATATGGATTATAGTGTATAAGAGTGGCTATAGAGAAAGCTACCTATAGTAGTTGTTGATGCCAAATTTTGTTAATAGAATATTCTTAGTTATAAATCATAGATCAATATCTCCAGCCCAAAAATAAGTCTGAAACTCTTGATACATATATATTGTACTATGATACCATTTTTGATACCAACATATTGTGGCCTTTGTTTATTTCACATTAAATTTGAAATTAACAAAATGTGCTTTTTACTAGGATTTTGTGTTTCAAGTTTAATTTATTGAGATATGTACTAATAGGAGAATTAATATAAAATGTGTGTTTTACTCTTCTATGTAGGCATCAGAAAAGAGAGATGATTTCATGTCCCATCTTTGCTGCTTCAATAAACCCGTACCACAGCCCTTCAGAAATTGAACTCGTATCGATTGCCTTTCCTCCTTGGACAAGTCAACCATCATATGCACTCCTCATGTTGGCGGTCATATGGCGAGAAGGGTAATTGTGGGTGGACTACATGGACTTTGTCCAGGTATGATAAAACTAACAAATGAATGTTGTTGTCATTAACATTTTAATATTACTTAATTATCACCATGCTGATTTTTACTTCTTTTTGCATGCAGAGTCACAGACAAAGCGGTGGAGATGTTACAATCTCATGTTTGCCTTTGGACGACAGGTAAACTTTAGACAAGTAAATTGCTATATTTTATGTTGTTGAATAAGCATCCATTGTCATTGTTAATTAACTTGTAGGTATTTAATTTTTTCTTGATAGTCGTGCTTCAGATTTTTGATTGATGAAGATAGACAGCACAGGAAGAGTCATTTCCTTCAGCGAGAAGCCCAAGAGAGATGATTTAAAGGCTATGGTAATAGAATCTATTCAATGTGTTATCTAAGCTATATGCTATATTAATCATGTAATTAGTTTGACGAATGTGACATTAGGAATGCCAGTATGACCATGTTTATACTGAATAATTAAATAGCTGTTAGTAGCTGAGGGATGTGGACTCAATATATTGCACTACGATACCAAACTTCAGACTGGTTTCATATAATATTAAACAGTCCACAAATTTTCTGTTCTAAACGTTTGGTAATATTACCTCTTCTATTTTCTGTTTTAATTATTTTCTAATATCTAATTACTTTGGTTCTGTTCTGAAGGGGGGTGATACTAGTGTTTTGAGTCTTTCAAGGGAAGAAACGGTGAAGAAACCCTACATTGAACCTTGTTGAGGTATGTCATTCTTTTCCTTTGTCAAGGATTGGTACTTCAGCACGTAGAGATTACCAGTTTACCACCCCGATTTTTTTACCACTTACTAGCTTTCCCTAGCGGTCAATGAAACTCAAAGCCCTGATCATACCCGAACCATTTTGTGGATCAATCAATCATTTACCGTCTTTCATTAAAAAAGAAAAGAATCCTTTTGTCTAACGTAACCTCAATATAACCATTCAAACGAAAACAAAATTGTTCCAGTCATTTGGTAAAAGCAAAAAGGGTGTATTTCAAGTTATTAAATCTGCAAATTCCTTTTTATTTATTTTTTCAGGGTGTCCAGGATGCGGATAGAAATTCTGACGGATTTACATAAGAGACGGTATAATAATTATCCGAAAGAACTCGACTAATGGATGATTATATTACTATAGTTTTCTCCCTGCTGAGTGATATAGGGACCAGTGACACTTACTGTAAAATAAACTAAATTGTGAATATAAAAGAGATGAGTTAAAAAGTTTCTTTTACTAAAAAAAGAGTACAACTGTACAAGGGAATGAACTCGACTAATGGATGAATGATTATATACTTTGTTTTTATTTGTTTTTCTCTCTTATTTCTCAATCGTCTCCTCCAACCTAAGAAAAGAAAATCACTGTTCATCAAACTTAAATGCCATCTCTCTGTGGAGTACTAAGATACACCTTCATCACTACTGTAAGTTTGACAATTTATTTAAAACAAATGAAATGAATTTATAATTAAGAAAGTTAATTTATTGTATATGTTATTGGATATAAATAGCCTAACAGTCATATTTCATATAATTTAATGCATCGATGACTATTAATTTCAGACCGTTTTTTTTTTTTTTTTGAGAATTCTTGACAGTAGCTGCCAGATTTAATTTCAGACCGTTTCAAGATTTTATTTTGAAAACGAGAGGAAATTGAATTCTCGACCTTTAGGTAGCCAACCCAACCGTCGTAGAACTTATTTCTAGCCAACTGTGCTACTTCCTCTTTCTCCAGACCATAATGTAAGATTTCAATTTTAAATTCTATTTTGAAAACTATCAAGATTGTGAAAACAAACGATTATCAAGTGATTCTCTCTAAAATTAAACCTATATCCAAAAACGTGCCATGCTTCTCAAAAAGCAAAATGATGCGAACTCTCTTATTCAATACATTTTTGCCTACACCATTTTAAGCTTAAAGCTACGACGAACTCTAACACCAGCAATTTATTTGAGATAAAACTACTCCTGGCCAACAAATCCAATAGCTAAGATAATTAACTGTTGGATTATGAAAAACATGCACTAAATATTTCCCAATTAGCCTATTAGAAGAACAATAACTCCAAGTTACACACCAATTACATTTTGAAAGTAGTCTATAAAAGTAAAACAAGTTTCACAAAATATACACTCAAAAGCTAAAACAAGCATCAAGTGTCCTTCGAGTCTTGGAATTAATCATCAGCTTTTTATTTGGGATCAACAGCTGACCCACTGATGAGGTTTGTTTAAGTTGAATTGCGGATGGATATAATGATAATTTGCTTGATACAAACACAAGCCTAACCGAGTCAAAGCGGTCACTAGAAAAGAAACTAGATGAAGAGAAACAAATAAATTGATTGGAAGGCAAGAAAGCAGTCTTATGAGATTAATTCTCTCATTTTGGTTTTGGCAAAGAAGAAAAAGAATGTGAGAGCACTCTTATTAACACTTATGTAACATTATACAAATGGATGAAAAATCTCTATCCGATTACCGTATGAATTTCTGTTGCAAGATACCGCACAGAACTGTCTTATGCTGACAGTAATTATAGAACAAAAATATCATGAAAAATGCTGGATTACTTTGAGAGCATCACTATCTGTACCAAACGGCTCCATCTTAAAGCGGTCACTAGAAAAGGATGGCATCACTATTCAGCCTACGGGTTTTTCTCAAAAAAAAAATGCGTACAGACAAAAAGAGAGTAAATCATATAAATTCTACTCGAAAATTCATTACCAGTACACAGACATACCAGAACTACATACAAGGGTGTTCATAAGCTTACCAATATTTTGGTGAACTTAACTCTAAACTCTATCGGAATGACATCAAATGACGAATCCAAACCATTGAAACCGATCTACTTCACAAGTGATTTGTTTACATGTCAAATTTTTAAATTTTCAAATTAATTTAGTATAAAATCAAGTGGTAAAAAAAAGAAGACTTACAATTCAATTTTAATACGTTTATTTTTCATCTTTTCTTTAGCACTTGACTCTCTACTAAATTAATTCGAAAACTTAAGTTTGACATGTAAATACATTATTCGTGAAATAGATCAGTTTTAATGGTTTGAATTAATTATTGAAGTCAATTCGATAAGTTTTAGAGTTAAACTCACCAAAGAACTTCGTGAGATTAAGAACACCCTGATTCTTTTGAAATTCTTGGCAGCGGCTGCCAAGTTCTCTCCCTCTCTCTTCTCTGTGTGCGCGAGCACGTAAGAGTGCATTCCCTGGTATAATGTTCACAAGCACTTTTCCTCAAAAAAAAAAAAAATTGTTCACAAGCACATGTACTAACAGAATATGAACCTGTCTGCCTTCGATTGGGTTTGTGTTTTTGTCTAAAAGACTAAACAAATTAAATACAACTAATGAACTCTAGTGAAATGGTGTCATAGTATTTAGTCTACGTTCTGAGCTCCTCTTGCTTAGTACGAGTTATTTTCTTGTAGTTGTTAATAGTACACTGTACAAAACAATTTGACATTCAGTCTCTAGTATGAAATGCCTCTCTATAACGGTTAGCATCACCATTCACAATCAATAGTTGTGTTGTTGCTGAACAGATATTGTTAACAAACTTAATATAATGTAAGATAGTATAACTTTGAATTATGTTTGATCTATCCCTGCTTAATACTTGATCTCGATATATTAGGAGAGTTAATCATGAGGTTTTTAGGTTAATTGAACCCTCTTCAAAGGGCGTAGAACCTGCTGTTTATCAGTTGGGGCTAAGATCTCTCAAAAAATTCATGGAATGATCATGTGGAAATCTGCAGTTTATATGTTAGACTCTCTGGATCAAACTTAAACGAATAGCTACCTAATACTTGAGCAAGCAGTCTGAATTCTTGATTAGGTCACACACAGCTTCGTCTGAGGGGATCTGTATCCCCTGCAAACTTTGAGTTAATGCATCTCGGCTGTCCGATCAGGACCCGGGCCAATCCGGCCCAAGGTGGAATGCGTGGGGCTTCTTTAATATTCGTGCCAACATGGATCGAACGGTCCGGATTCATTCTCCATTAACTCAAAGTTTGAGTTAATGCTAAGGATACAAATTCCGTCTAAGGTATCTGTACACCTAAAGGTTTTCCGTTTCTCTGCACGCAAACATTTTCTTAATGATTCATTTTATGTGCAAAACGGCTGCGAGCATCATCTTAGGACTGGCAAGATTTTCTAAATAATCGAAAAAGAGATGATTTAGACTATCAGATAGCTAGGGAAACAGAATGGTCCTTGTTTTAGTGAACCCAGTAAAAAATATTGTCAAACCATCGGGCAATTCCTTATTCTTTCCATCCTCTTTTCAAATCATTTATAATTATTATAACCGCTCATTTCAACATACTACAAGATATTATAAAAGAAAACGAACTCATACTCGACATAATATAACAATGTAAACATGCTATTTGCTACCATAATATAACCGAGACCATCACATCCAACTGTTATTTCATTTAAAATGCAAGAACAACCAAATCAAACATTTGACTTCAAGGTTTTGGCAATATCGATGACAAAACGGTATCTGACATCTGACTTGGCAAGCCGCTCCATCGCCTTGTTCACATAATCAGCACTGATCAATTCTATGTCAGCTGTTACATTATTCTTTCCGGCAAAATCAATCATCTCTTGTGTATCCTTAATTCCGCCAATAAGGCTTCCAGCCAGAGTCTTCCCGCCTGTAACAATACAAGTGTACAACAGATGTTTTATTATTAACATTAAATATGAATAATTAATTAAAGTAAACTTTGAAAATAGAGACAAATTGGAAATTTTAATCAAGACAACTTCAACATATATACCCAATACCATGCTAATTGAAATGACAAGTTGACAGTAAAATTGAAGAAGTTTGTAGTAATTAAAGCTAAAATATAATTACCAAAAATTAAAGCGAAGGCGGGGACCTCCAAGGGTTTCTCGGGTGCACCGACCAATATCATCTTGCCATTCGGTTTGAGAAGTCCTAGTAGAGGCGGGATAGCATGTGTAGCAGAAACAGTGTCAATTATCCATCCATGCTAGCCACAGCAGCCTAAATGTATTGCAGTAAAAGATCATGATCAAATGAATTAAATCAATGACATTCCTTTCTTTTTATTCTTTTGACAATCATTTACACGGGAAAATAAATCAGACATGCGCATATATTAAAAAGATAATAACTACCTTCATTTGTTCGGCATTGCTACTAACCAAGAAGGCATCAGCACCCAACCTCTCAATCGCCTCCTTCTCTTTCCTCGGGCTGGAACTGATAACTGTCACCTTCATTCCAAAGGCCTTCCCAAATTTGACAGCCACGTGGCCCAGACCACCGAGACCCACAACTCCCAAGTGCTGTCCTGGCGTGTTAAGCCCGTGATACTTCATCGGTGAGTAAACGGTAATACCAGCACAGAGCAGCGGGGCCGCCTTGTCCAGTGGAAGACTCTCGGGGATGCGAATCACAAAGTTCTTGTTCACAACTACCATGTCAGAATAGCCACCGTATGTTATGGTACCATCTCCTGGGAGCACAGAATTGTAGGTAAGAATCATTCCCGGGCAGTAGTTTTCAAACCCAGTGGTGCAGCCTTGGCAAGAGTTGCAGGAGTCGACCAGGCAACCCACCCCCACTTTGTCCCCAACTTTGAAATTCTTGACATTAGAGCCAACCTCAATGATTTCACCTACAATCTCGTGTCTGTAAAAATAAGGAAGTTCTATGATGTTAAAAGGACGAGTCATGAAATAAGTTATATATTTAAAAATTAACGTTATTTATTATATTTTATTTACCCGGCAACGATGGGGTAGATGGTATTATGCCATTCAAGCTGTGGAGATCAGAATGACAGATGCCACAATATAATATCTTTATTGATACGTCATTATCTCCATTGTTCCTGTTAAATTAGAAATTAGAGAAATGTTGGAGTTAAGGACAGAGAAATTATAACAAGTGGCATTGCTAAATACCCCAATATCTGGAAAAAGGGGAAAGGAGAGAGAACGAACCTTCTGGAAAAGGGGAAAGGAGAGAGAACGCCTGAGGAGTCATGAGCAGCCAGACCAAAGGCCTTACGGGGGTGCTCCTCCTCCGGCGCTATTTTCTTCCCGCTTGTTGGAGCTGCCATTGATTGTAGTATTTCAAAAAAAGAGAGAGGAGTTAAGAGTAACAGATTGATATTTTGGGTTGGATGTATTGACGGTGGCAATGCAGAGATGGAGGGAAGGGGAGGGGTGCACTAGGGTTTATATAGCGGATGAGAGTGTGTGCTGGTTTAATGGTTTATACTCTGATGCGATGACTTAAGTTGCTGACGTCACCGATGACGTTATATACTGTATATACATATCAAAAAGCCACCTCCTATTTTCCAATTTATATCTATTTTTTTTTCATATCCACCAAAAATAACGCATAAACTACACGTGATACGTAAAATTGGTGGTCTCAATATGTCTCTCGAGATTTTTTTTTATTAATAGTGTTTCTAATTTAAATTAGGAAGCTGATATGAGTACCCGCAGTTGAGTACCCGCATTATACCCGCACATAAACTATCATAACTGTTTTTGGGAACCGCACCTAAACTGTCATAACTGTTTTTGGGGACCTAAACTGTCAAAACTGTAATTTTATTTTACAAGTATTAATAGTAACATTGTGAAGTATTTATACCTATACAAGACAAGTATTTATATCTATACAATGAACTACATATATGATATATGAATTGGGAACCATTACACTGTCAAAACTGGGGACCATTACTTTTACACGTTTTTCAAGGTGGTTTTTTTTTTCTCCGTTCAATCTAACCAATTTTTGGGACGATCTATGAGGAATTTTGCAAATCTAAAACCACGAACGTGTTCCATTTTTTTTTCTCTTTCAAATGAGATCCATGATGACATACTTTTACACGTTTTCCAAAGTATCAAATATTCAAATATGAAAAGTATTCATACAAAATAGAAAGTATTCATACCTAATATATCAAATATTCATATATAATTCATCAAGTATTTATACTTAAGATATCAAGTATTTAAAGAAAAAAACTGAACTCATCTTTTACACGTTTTTCTAGTATTCACATACAAAATGGAAAGTATTTATACCTAAATTATCAAGTATTCATATATAATTCATCAAGTATTCATACCTAAGATATCAAGTATTTAAAAAAAAACTGGACACAATACCTACTCATCTTTTACACGTTTTTCAAGGTGGTTTTTTTTTTCCGTTCAATCTAACCAATTTTTGGGACGATCTATGAGGAATTTTGCAAATCTAAAACCACGAACGTGTTCTATTTTTTTTTTCTCTTTCAAAAGAGATCCATGATGACATACTTTTACACGTTTTTCAAAGTATCAAATATTCAAATATGAAAAGTATTCATACAAAATAGAAAGTATTCATACCTAATATATCAAATATTCATATATAATTCATTAAGTATTTATACTTAAGATATCAAGTATTTAAATAAATCAACTGGACTCATCTTTTACATGTTTTTCAAGGTGATTTAATGATTGACAAAGTTAGTTATACCGTTATAGAAGTTAATTGGGAAATGAATCAACTGCGGGTACAATGCGGGTACTCAACTGTGGGTACCAAAATCTTTATTCTTTAAATTATTGTTTGAGGTAAAAGCGCTTCATTTAGAAAAATAGATAGGAGAAATTTTTTTTTTCATTCAGTAGAGGACAATAAAAAAAAGTTGGGAATAGAAAAGAATTTCTTACCCCCTTTTCCAGTCAATGTTAGAACTTAGGACAGTAAATGTTTAGTAACGTTAGCTTATTTTTTATGTCTACATTGTCAGAAAAAATAGAGAAAGATATTTTTTTTTTCATACTACCTATATTTTAATTGCTAGAAAATAATTGAATTTGAAATATAATTAACTAGAAATATTAGTTCTCTCTGACTCTCTCGACCTTTAGAGTATATATAACTGCAAAATAAACTTTCTATGAAATCGTTCACAATTTAGAAGCAACGGGCCGGAAAACTCGAATTGCTATTTTTCAAAAGGAAAAACTTTACACGAATAATCAGCCAATTGATATTTAGATTATTTTATTTTTCTTACTAGATGAGCATAAAATATATACATATTTTCTTTTGTGATCTTGGGCGCATTTCGTTTAACAGGTTTGTATACATATATTTAAATGAATAATAATCAGCCTAAAAATTTAAATGAATAATAATCAGCCTATATATACATATATAATTTCCAAAAACTAAAATTCACATATTTTATGATTTTGAAAGAGAACATCTTAATTAGTACTTTTAATGTGCTAGGGTATTTTTTTTTTTTTCTTAATGCACATGTAAGTCCGTCAAAGTTTTCTTTTACCTTCATCTAGTGTATTGATTAAACCCGGGCGGGTTGACCCGGACCGACCCGAACCCGACCCTAAAATCCAGACCGGACTGTCCTAACGGGTGGGCAGGGTTTCACTAGGGTCGGATCCGGTTTTCTGGGCCAAACCCGCCTATACCCTATCGGTTTGAACCCGCCTACCCGAACCCGACCTGGACCGAACGCCCGAACCCGACCCAAATCCCGGAATCCGGATCTAACCCGACTAAACCCGACCTAACCCCCCGAAACCCAACCCGAACCCGCCGAAAACCCGGCGGGACCCGAGCCAACCAGACCCAAACCCGAGTAACCCGGCCGAAATTTGAAATTTTTTTAGCCTCTGTGTTGGCCTCTGGCTTGTTTGCCTCTGTGACTCTGTGTTGTGTGTGTTGACCATGTTGCGTGTGTTGACCTTGTTGCTTGTTGGCTGTTGCCTCTGTGTTGACCTTGTTGCTTGCTGCCTCTGTTGCTTGTGTTGCTTGTACCGGCCTTGTTGCCTCTGTTGCTTGTGTTGCCCTTGTACCGGCCTTGTTGCCTCTGTTGCTTGTGTTGCCCTTGTACCGGCCTTGTTGCTTTAATTTATATTTATATTTAATTTATATTTTTAATTTAAATTTATATTTAAATAGGTTAGAAAAAAAAAACAGTAAAAAAAGAACCGGCTCGGACCGGACTGAACCCGGACCGGACCCCCGATCCGACCCGACCCGGACCGGACCGACCTAACCCGCCGGGTTTAGGACGGGTTCGGGTTGGCCGACCCAAAAAGAACCCGGGGTACCCTACCCGACCTAACCCGTGGACCGGACGGGTTTGGACCGGACCGACCCGACCCGGACCGTTTTCAATACACTACCTTCATCAGTTTCAGAAGTTTATACCATTGGAAATGAATTATGAATATAGGATCTGTCAGTACAATAAACATAAGAAACATATGTACCTAATTAAGCTGTCTGAGTCATGCATGTTTGAACGTTGAAGGTATGTTTGATATGGCCAGCAGTGATTAATCTCCTATATAACTGCCTGGATCGACAAGCCAACAGTGATTAGGATATTGACTACTAGCTATTAGGATGGTAGTTAGGCTATTGACCACTCTTATCAAACAGTGATTATGATGTAACATAATACGGTTAGAAGGATGTAATTGGAAACTAATAACGCCTATATAATTAACCGATTACCGTGAGAAACTGGAGAAAGGATTAATATATCTTGAGAATCACGACAACTGATTACTGGTGTATCACTTAAATTTTAGTTATCTGTTTGCTTAATGTTGCAATTAGCAGTGATAATTTAGCAATTAGGATACGTAGTTATTGCATGCACAGAACTGTACCAGATTCTCAACACAGAAACTCAAATATCTTATTGCATGCACTCACAACTGTTCAAATCATATAATAACCAACAACTCATTTCAACTCTTTTTGTGAAGCTCAAGATACCGACCAAATCAAATATTAGGCTTCAAAGTGTTGGCAATATCAATGACAAAGCGGAATCTGACATCTGCCTTGGCAAGCCGCTCCATTGCCTTGTTCACATAATCAGCAGCGATCAATTCTATGTCGGCTGTTACATTATGCTTGCCTGCAAAATCAATCATCTCTTGTGTATCCGCTATCCCTCCAATACAGCTTCCAGCTAGAATCTTCCCTCCTGTACAGCAAAGTTTTATTAGCACCTGAATTGGTTTGAGCTCTAATAGAAAACTTGAAAATAATTACATATGAAATTGCAAAGAAGAAATAAATTGTTGCTTCCGAAAATCAATGAAATGAGTACAGCGGAAATTAGCAATCAATTAAACAAGTAAATACACTACAGCAGAAAGGGCCATCAGCGACCAAATTTTTGGTCGCTGATAGTATTTTCGACGGTCGCTGATACTCATTCCGGTCGCTGAAAGTCAAATTTGGTCGCTGATACTCCGGTCGCTGTAAGCATTGTCGCTGATACTCTTCTGATGACGTCACCGGTCGCTGATAATACGTCACCCGGTCGCTGATAATGTTCTGCGACCAAATTTTTTTAGTCGCTGTCGTTTTTTTCTGACATCAGCAAAAACTTTCTGCTACTAAATATATCGGTCGCTGATACTTAAAACCGGTCGCTGATACTCTTCTGTCAGGTTTTTTTATATTTTGTTATATTATTTAAATTTGCACCATTTAATAATTGATACGACACGTACCAACGTACAACATAAACATACACACAAATTTAAATATAAATGTCAATATATACAATAAATAAATACAAAACATTGATACATATACATAATAGTAATTAAAATCCAATTAACATCGATACATACACTATAACTAAACATGCCATTTACAATCCAATTAACCTAACTAATCCAGGTACTAGTGTCAAAAGAGAGTATGGAAATCAATTGTTGTAAAGAACAATTAAATAAACTAAATATAAATCAAATGTAACAGTATGGACTGCAGAAGAGACATCAATTGTTGTAAAGAACGATTAAATAAAATTTCATTCTTCTGTTATTAGAACCTCACTGTAACAGTATGGACTGCTCAAATGTTGACACCTGCAAATTTTACAAATAAGGCCTTGTAAACATTCACATTAATTGTACATGTATCAGCATGGGATCTAAGTGCACAGCCTTATAATTGAAATAGATAAATTGATGAACTGGTACTAGCCATATAAATAACCCTCACAATCAAATTAATATATATAAACCCCTTGCCTAAGAAAAACCCTGGCTATGTTGGTCTCAGCAGCACACATAGACATCATTGATTTGAACTCGTCAGAATCGTCAAGCCAAAGTGCCGTTCATGGTAAGAACTCTTAATCATTGAACTAAAATGCAGATATGAAATACAAATTCGAAAGTTACATAAGTAAATTATAAATTTACTAACCAAGAAATTTGAGGTGGTGACACTATACTTGTACTTTGCAAGTTTCTCATCCTGTGTAGGATCTTTTGGACTAGTTGTCGATTGCTTCGACCAATATATAAGTATAGCCTGAGAACTCGTCAGAATCGTCAGAGCACATATCACAAATGCCCTGAAAGAATGATAGAATTACAATTAATAAACATTCAAAATCAATAATTGGATCTCTACTGGTACTGAGCAAGGGCACAGATCAGAGTTCTTTTGGGCTTCTTTGATATTTAGTTTGGTTTATTGGCTTGAACTACAGTTAAATCCGCACTGGTAGCATAAATAGTTAAATATGATACACAATATTTGCAAAAAAAAAGAAAAAACAATTAACATTACTGTAATTGAGCCAATTCATTTTGGTGCCGAGAAAAAAAAAGCTACTATACATGATATTTAAAAAAAAAACTCTTACTTTAACTTCCAGCTAATTTTTTTGGGTGAGTTTGTCACTGCAATGGAAGCACCTGCAATACATTTAGATAGATAAGGGAGTGAGAAAATAAGTAAAGAAAAGAAAAAAAAAGGGAGTTGGTGTTCTTGGCAAAAAGTCATCCTGAAATAGTTAGATTTGCTGTTAACCAAATTACTCTCCCATAATATACAAATCACATTTATGTGCATAAGAAATCTAAATGCAAAAAAGAAAGAAGAGGATGCACATTAATTGGTTTTTACCCATTGCAGCCATTTAAATAGGTCACAAATGCAATCATTAATTCAGTACTGGATACATTCCCATGATAACATTTAGCACATACTCGAAAGCTATTACTTTCACATTCACCTGTTAATTTAGTGTCTTGATCTGTTAATTAAGAAACATTTCACCACTATTTTTGCGCTGCAGCTTAAGGGCACATGCGAAAGCAGTTAATACGCATATTCTCATAATGGTAAATAATTCTATCAGATATTGATTGCTATTTAACTACTTCTAACAAATGCACATACATATAAAGTTAATGACAGAACCAGCAACAACCAGCAACAACCAGCAACAACCAAATATAAAGTTATCTGTCAAGATCTGTCTCAAATCAACTTTTACCTACCTACTTATCGAACTACAGTAATTATCCCTAATGAGAAATTTATTCTCAATTCAATTAATAAACTACTAAAACCAACTTTTGGAAAGATTTCTACTAAAAATATCTAGTCAAACCTTTTGGAAAGCCAACTTGTTATCCGCCGATCCGACGAAGAGTCTACGGACGAGATACCGTGCTTCAACATTTCTGGCCCAAGCTTCGCCAGCTGGACCGCACAAGATCCGACACCACCCGAGGCGGCGGGGTCACTCCGATCTCCAGCGGCGGGGTCACAGCGTCGGGGTCGGGGTCAGAGAGCGGGGTCGGGGTCGCTGATCGGGGTCGGGGTTCCAGCGGGGGGTCGGGCGGAGGGAGCTCGGGCGGCGCAGGGGGGTCGGGCGTTTTGATTTTGGGGAAGGTTTGATTTTGGCGGAGACGTTTTGATAAAGGCGCGCGTTTTATTTTTCAGCAGCCGCGTTTTTTTCAGCGAAAAAAAAAAAAAAAAATTTCAGCGACCGGTGTTGTCGCCGGTCACTGATACCGGTTGCTGATACAGTTGGTCGCTGGAATTTGAGTGAAAATCTTTATTTTTGGAGAGAAATTGAGAATCAGCGACCGGCGTTACCACCGGTCGCTGATACCGGTCGCTGAAGCTCCGTTTTGCTGTAGTGATACTAATAGAACCACGCACCCATAATCAAAGAGAAAGCAGGGACCTCCAAGGGCTTCTCTGGTAAACCAACCATTATCATCTTTCCATTTGGTTTGAGAAGTGATAGAAGAGGGACAACAGAATGTGAAGCAGAGACAGTGTTAATTATTCCATCCATACTGAAGATTGCAGCCTACAATAGACCAAGAGGGGTGAAGAAAATGAAATCAACCTCAGGTTAATGACATATTTCTTTTTTAAGCAAGAATTGACATCACTGGATTATATATTGATGTATCGAAATCTAAAATAAAAAAAAATTTACATACCTTCATTTGTTCGGCATTGCTACTGACCAAGAATGAATCAGCACCCAACCTCTCAATCGCCTCCTTCTCTTTGCTCGGGCTGGAACTGATAACCGTCACCTTCATTCCAAATGCCTTCCCAAATTTGACAGCCACATGGCCCAAACCACCAAGACCCACAACCCCTAAGTGCATTCCTGGCGCATTAAGCCCGTGATATTTCATTGGTGTGTAAACAGTAATACCAGCACAGAGCAGTGGGGCAGCCTTGTCTAGTGGAAGACCCTCGGGGAAGTGAATCACAAAGTCCTGGTTGACAACTATCATGTCAGAATAGCCACCATATAGGTTACGGTACCGTCTTCTGGGTCCACTGAGTTGTAGGTGAAAATCGGTACTGGGCAGTGACTTCACCTACAATCTCATGCCTGTCAAAAGAAAGCTTCATGAGGTTAAACAGAAGCAACTGAAAGAACTATTAGTTGAGATTTATAATTTATATACTCAAAAGTGTTGGCTTTTGGATTTACCCTGGGACGATGGGGTACATGGTGATCTTCCAATCGTTCTTTAAGCTGTGCAAATCAGAGTGGCAGATACCGCAGTACAATATCTTTAATGTCATGTCATTGTCTCCATTGTTCCTGTTAAATTAGATAATTCAGTTAGTTATCACATGGAGTTCAAGGATGGCACCACATAATGCCAAAGGTTTAAATTGACATCATAAATTTAGTCTATTAAATTTCAAATTATTGAAATAATCTATAAAACGTGAACAGTGAAAGAGGATGATGTCGACATATCAAGGCATTTTATATCAAGACTAGAGAATGGGATGTTCATTTGATTCCTTGTAATTTATTTACTGGAAGTGCGATGAAATAAATTATGTTATTTATAAAAATAACTAGTAAGATGGGCCTTCGATCTTATCGCTTTTACAGATCTGCATCCCTTAGTTATTGTATAGATTATATCAAAATCAAATATGAGCTTAAAAGACTTATTTACAGCATTTGCATGGACTTCCTATAGAATCTTTTCAAGGGGAGAGAGAGAGAGAGAGAGAGAAACGGTGGGAGTAATGACAATGAGCATCATGCCAAGGTAAGTCATGTACAGAAGCGTGCCAATTAAACATGGTGTAGAAAAGCCACATGTATGCTATGGTCATGAATAGCACTACCTGGACCAACACGTGGCGTATGGTATCCTTATTGCAACCTGCAATTAGTGCCAACAAATTTATTTATTTGTGTGTGATTGACTAAGGTAACCTATATATTAGTTGAAGTATATATTGCCCATGAAATTAGATGAAGATCATGTACTTAACATGAGCAAAGGAATAAGCTCAAGGAGAGTACATTCCTGAAAATTAAAGTTCTCTCAGTAGACTATATATGTATGGAGCGTTTGATAGAAATGAAAGCTATCACTGACGAACCGTTATTTATTCCGGGGAACACTGTTACAGAGTATATGCAGCCCAATATATTGAACAAATCTTGTTGATTATTTCTGAAAAAATGTGATAACAAAATAAAATTTCTCAAACAATAAGAAGAAATGATCCTCATCTACTTCTATTAGCCCTACATTAATTCCTTCTGATGGATTTTTTTTTCTCCTTTTTATTTTTTTCATTTTTCTTCTATCCTTTGTGGCTTCGTCTATTTCATGGGCGAGCCAGCGGGGGTGTGGGTTAAAGGTTGTATATACACTTTTTAAAGATCCATTTAGAATTTGTAAATACTCTTTCTAATGATTACTCCGTTAAGAAAAATAATTATTTTTATTAGCGGCGAGCAAGTTTAGGGGTGTAAACAGATTGGATAGTGGTAAAAGTATATTTGTATTTGTTTTTATTTTTGAATATGGATACGGATCAGATACTAGACGGATACGGATATTAAACGGATATGAATATCCGCTTTTTTAATGATAAATAACATACATTTTTTCATAATATATATTAAACTTTATGGTATATATCTACTATTTAAATACAAATACTTAAAATTTAAAACTATATATGTATCCGGATCTAATTTTTAAATACATATTTGAATACAAATGGATAATATCCGATCCGTTTGCACCTCTATGCCAGTCTCAGACCTAGAAACAGACAAGACACATAATTTAAACCAAGCTTGCAATCAGCCCGTTGGACTTTTATTTTGAAAAAAATAATGTGGGCGCTTGTCTTGTCTACCCTGTCGCAGTGGCGGAACCAGGAATGATCGATAGGGGGGGCCTAACTAGTTTATCAGGATATCAGTTTTAGTTTCATGTTACACGATTAAATGATAAAAAAAAATATTCAGCAATTATCAATTGTCATAATCTTTTATATGATACTTTTTTTGTTCTCCTCATAAAGTTCATAATTAGTGACAATGGATTCCAAGTAAGGCTGAAATTATAAGAAGGTTTATTTGGTCTTAAACTAAATATTTATTTAAGGTGTATTTGGTTTTAAATTTGAACATCCATTTACTATTTGTATCCGTATTCATATCTGTTTGATTGAACTGTGAATATGGATTTAATATTAGAATAACATTATCCGCTCCAATTACACCCCTGATTCCAATTCCAAGTCTAATTGTCCATAAACTATAAGAAGGTCAATAATGATAGCGTACCGATAAGGTCTATGAAAAAAAGTAACTAAGAAAAAAAATATTGAATTCAAAGATATTTCTGTAGACGCTGGAATGCCATCATCCAATAAATTTTGTGGTGAAAATACCTTGCTAAGATGGTGAGATCTGAAATTTTTGAGGTACTAAGACAAAAGAAAACGGCATAAATTTTACATACTGATCGGAATGGAAGTAGAACAAAAGTTCATTTCATTTCAATAGAAAAGAGAAGAGAAGAAATGATATAGAATTGAATTTTAATGATTGGAATGATTAATTCTAAATGAAGAATTTTAATTATCACCTTATTTACTGCATATGCCATTGAAAAAAAAAGGTCATTAGTAAGAGAAATGGGAGTGGACGCCCGCATTATACATCAAATTCAGACCATGTAAAAATGAGAAGGGCTGAGGGGTAATTTTGTCTTTTAACTTCAATGAACTTTTTCTCGCCAAATCCGACCACTTTTGTCGGGATTTCAACTGGCCTCTTTTTCCCATTTCAAATAATGTGAATTGAACTCCCTCTCTTCCTATTTTATCTTCCGATCATGAAACTTACAAAACCAAAGAATTCTTTTTCTCTTTTTTATGGGAACGAATTGGTTCCCATCAGAGCCTTATTTAGTCAATATTCAATCTGATTGCACATTTAGTATAGGCAATACTGCGCGGCCCAATCATGTCTTAAAGCCCAAATATAACAAATTCAGGCACATTTGCTTCTATTGGAAACAATCAAGATGGCAACTGAAAACAACAACAAAATAGCAAAAAGGTGGAGTTTGCAAATAGTAAAGATGTCATAAATACTTCAATGCAATACATGGAATACATCATAATTAAAAAGATTTGAATTTGGAGGATATATGCAAAATGAACTGGTTTTTTTTTTTAACCATCTTGGACTTTGAAACGAATTTTTTTAGATTAGTAATTTTAGGTATGGTAATGGATCCGTTGGCTTGCACATATCCATCTGGTCCGGCTTTTTACCCGCTCGGTACGACACTGTAACAAGGCAAGTAAGACTGAATCTAGAGACAGATCAAAATTTAAACCAAGCTTACAGACAGCCCGTTGGGCTTTTATTTTGAATATATATATATATAAAACTGAGCTAGGGTTTTAATTAGCGGTATGTTCTTATATCTGTGCGGCTCCTCTTTGACTCTCTCTCTCTCGCCTCTTTAACACTTTTCTCTTTCGTTGAGAACTTGAGCCCCACGCGATGCCACGACCCACGCTGCCACTTAGCCAGTCCGCCACGGCCCCACGCAGCCAGCCCCACGAATATCTCTCTTTGCCGGTCCGCCACCCTCCATCTTCGTCGCCTCTCTCACCTCCCCGTGTGCCGCCTCTCCTCTGTCACCCCGGCTCCTCTAGGTAAACTCAATCTCTCAATTTTTCTCAAACTTCTACTTATGCTTCAGATCTGATTGTTAGAGAGAATCTTTTTTCTTAAACTATTACTTTTGCTTCAGATCTGATTGTTGGAGAGAAGCTTTTTCTTGAACTTTTACTTTTGCTTCAGATCTGATTGTTAGAGAGAAGCTTGAAGCTTCTGATGAGAAGTTGAGTCCAGTTTCTTCCTTTCCCTTTCTTAAACTTTTACTTTTGCTTCAGATCTGATTGTTAGAGAGAAGCTTGAAGCTTCTGATGAGAAGTTGAGTCCAGTTTCTTCCTTTCCCTTTCTTAATTTTTGTTGCATATCGCCTACCTTTTATCAATAGTGCACCTTTGCTCTTTATCTGAAATTTAGTTTTCTTACCTAAAAAAGAGAATATACAAAAACTATGTTGGGTCTGTTAGTAAGTTTTGCATATCCTTCTTTACCATACTGGACGTGGGGTTGTGTTGTAATAAGAGCAAATAACAAAACGCCAAGCTATAATAATCAAAGATGAGTACCCTTTGTATAATACTTGATTGGTTCCTTTTTTTTACCTAGTGGGAAGATATGAGGAACCCAAAAAAATGTAGCAGTTATTCCAGGTGGTGTTGTCAGGACCCTACAATAATGTACTATACATATAACAAAGTAGCCTACAATTTTTTCTTTTCATATTAGGTTTTATGAGACACTTATTATTCCTTGTACGACAGGTGCCAATGAGTGGATCGTATAGACTCATATACGTGCCCACTAGTACCTTCATTTTTTGCACGTCCATGAGGTAGCCGGCATCATATTCAATTGGTTTTGCTTCCTTTTTTCCTCAGTGTGACAACACCGTGGCCTCCAAGTTCTTGGTAGCCAGGGAAGGTAGCTGAACAGGTGATGCAGTGATGTGCATGTGGTAGCAAATCCTCCAAGTGTATTAGACTGAGGCCAGAGCGAGTCAAAGTTGTTGCAACCAAAAACCAAAACGAAGGGAATAATCTTGCTGCCAATCTCCAACTTTTATATTCCTAGTGCAATAAACTTGCAAGAATCTGCAATTATTTTTTAAAAGCATGCTGGTGGCTCCATTAATGTGTTACCGTGACATGAGATTGATGCAATGAGCACCTTGTCACCTTTTTTAATACAACATTCAAATATATAAAGATCTTTTAACATTTGAATGACAGTACATGTGATGTGGATTCCCTGTCACGGCCTATGTTGCATCATGGTGTGATTGTTACAAATAGAAGTAGATGTCAGTCTATTGCTTGTGCTTGGTACGATACCATTCGCTTGCAATAGTCTGACATCTGCTTCTGTTTGTAACAAGCACACCATGCATGTATCTTAGATTGTGACGGGAAACCCACATCACATGTACCACGGCCTATGTTGCATCATGGTGTGCTTGTTACAAATAGAAGTAGATGCCAGTCTATTGCTTCTGCTTGGTACGATACCATTCGCTCGCAATAGTCTGATTTCTGCTTCTGTTTGTACCAAGTGCACCATGCATGTATCTTAGATCGTGACGGGAAACCAACATCACATGTACTGTCGTTCAAATGTTAAATATCTTTATTGATTTGAATGTTGTATTGGAAAAGTGTCTGTTGCTAATTGCATTACTCCAGATAATCTCCTGTCACAGTAAGACACATCAATGGCAATGGAACCACCCGCATGCTTTTCAAAACAGCTGTAGCAGATGCTTGCGCTTGCAAGTCTGTTGCACTAGGTATATAGAAGTTGGCAATCTGCTTGTGATCATTGAACAGTCTTGCTAGAAGCAAAATGTGTGGTAGTAATCATCTCACTACTTTGGTGTGAAAAACGGCTAGCTGGCGAAATTGTACACCAAAGAATCCACCATCTCATTCTGGTACCATATTATTCCACTCTGCACCTAGCCAAAATTACCTTTTCTTTTTTCTTATAGTAAAATGCCTACATAATAGTTCTTTACTGCTCGAAGCCACAAATGGTATTTGCGAAATGAGGTGTTCATATGATGATTGGCTTGTCCAAGGAGGAAACCATTTTACTATGTAAATTTATTCCTAATTTCTAGGATTGTGTTTCAAGTTTAATTTTTTAAGATATGTACTAATAGAAGAATATAAAGTGTGCATTTTACTCTTCTATGTAGGCATAAAAAAGAGAGATGATTTCATGTCCCATCTTTGCTGCTTCAATATACCCGTACCACAGCCCTTCAGAAATTGAACTCGTATCGATTGTCTTTCAGAATACAGCCCTTCAGAATATTCTTAGTTATAAACCCGTACCACAGCCCATTCTGATTTATACTTATTTTTGCATGCAGACTCGCCAGACAAAGTGGTGTAGATGTTACATTCTCATGTTTGCCTATGGACAACAGGTAACTTTAGACAAGTATATTTTTATGTTGTTGAAGTGCATCTGTTGTCATTGTTAGTTAACTTGTAGGTATTTGAATTTTCTTGACAATCGTGCTTCAGATTTTGGATTGATGAGGATAGACAACACAGGAAGAGTCATTTCCTTCAGCGAGAAGCCCAAGGGAGATGATTTAAAGGCTATGGTAATAGAGTCTATTCAATGTCTTATCTAAGTTCAATGCTATATTAATCACGTAATTAGTTTGACGAATGTGACATTAGAAATGTCGGTGACCATGTTTATACTGAATAATTAAATAGCTTTTAGTAGCTAGTCTGTAGTAGTGTTTAGATAATGATTATAGTGTATGGGAGTGGCTATAGACAAAGCTATCCTATACAAGTAGTTGTCGATGCCAAATTTGTTAACAAAATATTCTTAGTTATAAACCATAGATCAATATCTCCAGCCCAAAAATAATTCTGAAACTCTTGATACATATATATTTTATTATGATACCAACTTTGATACCAATATATTGTACTACGGGACCAAAATTCAGACTAGTTTCATATAAAATTAAACAGGCTACAAATAATTTTTTAATTATTTTTTTAACATTACCACTTTTATTTTCTGTTTTAATTGTTTTGTGATATATTAATATATTTTTTTCTGTTCCAAAGAGGGTCGATGCTAATGTTTTGGGTCTTTCAAGGAAAGAAGTGGTGAAGAAGCCCTGCATTGCTTCAATGGGTATATAGGTGTTCAGAACAGATGTCTTGTTGAACCTTCTGAAGTATGTCATTCTTTTAGTTGCCTCTTTTCCTTTTGAAATGGATTGGTACTTCAGCACGTAGGCATTTAATTACCAGTTTACCACCCTGATTTGTTGCCACTTAGTAGCTTCCCCTAGTGGCCAATGAAGCTCAAATAAAACCCTGGCCATACTCAACATGAACCTTTTGTGAATCAATCAATCATTTACCGTCTTTTATCAAAAGAAAAAAAGAATCCTTCTGTCTAAATTAACCTCAATATAACCATTTCACTTCATACCAATCATGTCAAGAATACCAATTATACCATAAGGCTCAATGAATTGGGTAGAGCTGATAATGGAGGCGCAATGGGCATATTCAAACAAAAAAAGCTCACTTTTTCTGTGCTGCCAATGGGGGCCACATTAAACAAACACATAATTGTGTATTTCAAGATAAAGCAATAGAAAGTATATTTCAAGATTTTTTTTTATGGTTAGTGGAAAATTTCCAACTAACAGATATATTAATAAGAAAAATATTTATGAAGTTTTTTACATAAATGCCTAAGATTCCTAATCAAAGAATGATTCCTCTAGAGAAGTAAATTACATTATGCTCATTTACTGAAAAGGCTTGGTATTGCAAGATATTAAATCTGCACATTCTTTTTCATTTGTTTTTCAGGGTGTCCTGGACACGGATAATATTTTTGACGGATTTTACATAAGAGATATAATAATTATCCCAAAGCGACATAGGGACCAGTGACTTGCTTTAAAATAGACTAAATTGTGAATATAAAGAGATGGGTCATGTAGTAAGAGTTTCTTTTACTTGAAAAAAGAGAACAAGTGAATGAGTTCAGACTTTGTTTTTCTTCTCTTATCTTCTCTCCTCAATCGGGAGCCCCTCTCCTAAATCGTCTTCCTTGAACCACAAAAAAAATAAAACCATTGCTCATCAGGCTCAAATACTATCTTCTCAAATGATAAGTTCTGAGAGACCTAAATCACTATTGTTTCTGGAGTAGGAGTAATGTTAATAAAATTTCCAAAGCAAATTGGACTAGAATTGAAACCTTTCAAATCGTTTACATTTACGGAAAAAAAAAGATCTAACCTTTAATCATGTTTTGCAACATTTGTTTTTCATTTCTCAAATTTTGGCTTGTCACAGAGTACTCTTACATACAGAATGGATAACTTTGTTTGCCGTTATTTCACTACTACGATAATAATCAATAATAAATTATCAAATTCTATGTGAGAATTGCACGAAAAAAAATATTTCTAATGAGACCATCAATAATCATGTACACAATCTTGTAGATTATAAACCTATTCATTGGTCATAATTTTACCAACAAGTAGAAACAAATAAGAAGAATGTAACAAAAGAAAAAAATAATAATAAAACCTAAATAGATGGTACAGAAACATGATAGGTAGCTCTTGGTCTTGTCAAACTTATCAGCAAAACAAAGAAAAAATTCAATGCGTGCTTCACGTAGAGATGGCATGTTCAAAATGATCACGATTTCTGAAAGCAGGACCACATGTCAAAGTGAAATGACAGAAGATTGGATAGATTAATTTAACTCAATCGATCCCCCATGATATGTTGTCATGATTTTCAAATGTTTCAAACTATGAGAAATAATTTTAGAAAACTCAACCGAGCTACCTTCCACATGCAAATCTTCAAGTAACTGGGCAACCACATAGAAGCTTACTCCTGAAATCTTGATCAAATTTCGCTTCTTTGAGAGTGATGGGCAAGTGAAAACTTCAGAGGGCAAAATGATTGCTTTGTTAATCCAGCTATTAATAATGAGAACTCGAAGATTACGCTTGGTAGCATACTAAATCCAAGGTTGTGGACGGGTTAGGAGTATTAGACCTCAGACTGTTCAATGTGGCACTCATGATGAAGTGGCTATGGTGGTGGTTTAAACCAGACACAAGACTCTGGAAGCCACTCATGACAAGCACGGCTACAATCACAGATTTTATTTCTCTCTCGCCTATTTTCACTTCTGTCAGTGAGGACATTTTTCTTCCATTCTTCGACACAAAGGATCAATGGAGATGGAACAACCATATCACTTTGGAAGCATGACTGGGGCTGGGGTTTGCTGAGAATCAGTTACCAATATTGTATTCGTTTGCGGAAGATGATCACATCTCATTGAACCAAGCAGCGGCATCAAGGTCACTGTCAACATTATTCAAACCAAATTTATCCACTGATGCATATAGCGAGTTACAACTACTTCAACAACGAATTGACCGGCTGCCTACACAACATGAAGACAGTGACAACATAAAGTAGAGCAAAAGGATGTTGACGAAACGGCACTCAAAGGAAGCCCCAGAACACTGACAAATATCAGCAAAATCTGGTCCCTGAACGCTCCACCAAGAATTCTAATTTTCGGGTGGCTGGCATACCAAAACAAAATTCTGACGCAATACAATCTTAGAGCAAGAGGATGGTCGACGAAACAGCAAGCGATCAAAGTTAACCATTCTGCAACCGAAACTTGGGAAATGAAAAACAAATGTTGCTTAACATAATTAAAAGTTAAAATCTTTTTATTCTTTTCTTTTTTATGCTGAGGACTAAGTTTATTGACTTTCCAAATGAAGTTTGGAAATGTAAATGTTTTAAAAGGTTGCAATTCTAGTCCAATTTGCTTTGAATTTTTTTATTAACATTACTCCTCTAGTCTGGAAACAATAGTGATTCAGGTCTCTCAAAACTTCATTAGAAAAGATGGCATTTGAGTCTGATGAGCAATGGTTTTTGTTTCTTCGGTTGGAGAGTTGGAGGAGTCGGTTGAGAAGAGATGGGCTCACGATTGAGGATAGAAGATAAGAGAAAGGAAAAACAAAGTCTCAACTCATTCACTTGTACTCTTTTTTAGTAAAAGAAACTCTTACTATATAACTCATCTCTTCTATACTCACAATTTAGTTTATTTCACAACAAGAGTCACTGCTCCCTATATCGCTCGGAAGGGAGAAAACTGTAGTAAAATATTGAATTTGGTACATTGATAATTAAATGAAAAACATCACCCGACGGGTTCTATTGGTGGCATAAATTGTCTATAATTTGGTATCGAGTACTGGTACGCAAATGTTGAATCTGTACCAGCCTGTACTGGTACACAAATATTGAATCTGACATCAAGTGGTTCATATCATCTAGCAAAGAACCATTGATCAGCTTGGGTTAATTGGTCTAATTGTTACCCAATATGGCACTAGTCCCTGTAATTTCAATCTTTCGGTTCATTCAATATGTTATTTTTTTTTTAAACTTGGTAGTGATTACCAAGGCTATATATATTGATAGAGTTGTTTACAACATCAAATCCTAATCAATTCTATTACAAGATCATGTTGCAACAGGAATTCTCCCATTAATAACATCTATGCCCATAACAGCCCTTGTGACATTTCTATTTCCTTTCACACAAAACTGCTGCCACAATTTCGCATCCTCAGCAGCTTGATTCGCAACTAACCAAGGTATTCATTCAATATGTGAAAATACAAATATTCATTATGATATTTTATCTACAAGACTTAGCTTCACATAGCACATTTTTCATTTCATGGCGCGGAGGCTCAAGTCAAGCTGACTTTACTTGTATAAGAACAAAAGGTTTGTTAAATGAAACTTGATTTTTTGAAATCATTCGAAAGAATTTTAACATCATGCTGTCCTTGCTTGGTTTTACTGTCATATAAATTGAAAGAATTTTTAAGTACCAAATTAATAACAATTCAACATCATGTTGTTCGCTCTCGGTGTGGGAGGTCACAGATTTGAAACCCGGAAGGAACAATCCTTTGTAGATATTAAATAGTTAGATGGCTTGACCTCCAACCTTTACTAAAAAAACATCATGTTGTTCAAGCTTTAATCTAGTTACAGATTATTTCTGTTTATATTAATTTTGGTTTTCATTGCGTTTAGAGTTCCTAATATAATGAGTATGATTAGAAAGGTAAGCCTTTTTAGACCATTTGCGTGTACATTGGAGGGGCTTTGATTCAAGTATAAGTTTTATTTCGAGTGCAGTTCCTGTTGGATGCAATTAATATTTATAATTCGGGTCTATATGCTAGTTCTCCCTGTGAGCTTTCTGATCGATGCTGAGTTTTTCTCCTACAGCTTGCTCTCCTTCACCTGCTCTGACAACACCGAGAAACGGTCCTCCGGTTAATTTCTGAAAAGTACGGAAAGGAGACGTGTCTTTTTGTTTCATGTTTCAGAAATCAACAGTGTGGTCAGGTGTTCCCGTTATATTCATTTTTCAATGATTTTTTTAAGATGATGTTGTATTGGAAAAGAAGGATGCATTTTTTTAAGATGTTGTGTTGGAATAAAAGGATGCGATGAGAACATTTGATGCCATGTGTTGTTTTCTCTGGCACACATCACCTATTCAAACTTATTAAAATATTTTTCTTATTCTCATATTACCTGGAACGTTGAGAATGCACTGATGTCTGGTTTTCACAATGCAAAGCAAGCAAGTTTACAGAGAGACTTTTGTGTGAACAATAATTACTTTTGTGTAATTTGTATTGGTACCAATGACATAATAACCGTTTATTTTTCTTAGATGGATGAGCGCAATCGAGATAAATTGATTTATAGTGATGGGCAATGCTGTGACATAGTTCCCATGGAAAAATATCATAGTTATATTTTTGTGTTGGTAGCAATTTGGTATAATTCTGCTGAAATCTGGGGTAAAATTGGAAAATTAAGTTTTTTTTGGTAATTCTGTTGAAATCTGAGGTATATAGCCAATACATATTATGATTTCTTGCAACATTGAAAATTAGATTTGGTATGTACCAGTTAGTACTGGTACACAGTTGACTACAAGAGGTAGTGAAGTAAAAAAATTGTTTATGGCATCATCTGTACATGAGCAGTTTGCTTATGTGTTGAATTTTAATGAGATCTGAACTTAAACTGGAAAAAATGCATTTCGGTTGATCTAATAATAATTCACAACCTTTAGCATTCTCAATATTTACAAGTTCTAATGGAGTTAATTTTTGTTGATCTAAGCATTCTCCATCTGTACACGTATATTGGTACTAGTGTTTTCATAGTGTTTTCATAAAAATGTTTCGTTCAGAAATAATACTTTCAATAAAATGTAATAATCAGAAATATAGTAATAATGACAATAGTGCTTTCATAAAATTGTTTTGCTTTATTTATACTTTATCATCAAGATACACATCCTATAATTACCAAGCTCAGTGAAATGGGAACAAGTATCCTCTCCGTTACTGTAAAAGATTCCCTTCACTTTACAGTTTGAGATTAACTCTCGAGTGAGATTCGGGCTAGCACAGGGGCAGTATTATTGGGCTTTGAGATTCAATGTTATTGTACATCATACTGATATAAGGGCAAAATGGTCACAACAAAATAAAATACATGATAATACCAAAAGTTACTTCAGAATTTTTATTCGGTATAGTTGTGGAGCAATTCCACTTGAATTCCTCCCTCCCCTCCCCCTCCTAAATTATTTCTGTAGCACAGCCTGAAGTTCAAGTACCCAAAGTGACAAGTATATTGAAAAAAATCTGAAACTATGGAATGCGTGCACCCCTCCACAAAGCTATCCCAAAAGCCACATTGTTGCTGATGTTGTAGGTGTGTGTAAGATGTCGATTTACCGAGGCAGAGTTGAACTACCAAGAACCAATTTCTTGAAAGCATTGGAACATATCTCAATGATGCCGATATAACAATTTTCTAGCACTAATTCTTCAAGCACAGGACATCCCAACAAAAGCTTATTGAAAAAATCATCGCTTATTGCAATAACATCAAGGTTAAGGGTTTTAAGACAAGGAAGGTTTACTGAGACTATTGTGAAGAGGCATAGCTGGAGATCTATTAGTGATGCAAAAGTGAAAATTATATCAGTGTTTAGATTCAATTTTTTACACGAACACAGTTTGACTGAACACTCTCGAGGCTCCAACTTCATCACATCACCAATATAATCGACAACAGCTTGAATGCGAGGCTAGTAAAACCCAGAATCCAAACAGAGTTGATCCTCCAGTTATGCCTCTCCACAATAGTCGATCCTCTTAAAGCTATAGAACCAAGTCAGTAAACTTTCCTTGCCTTAAAACCCTTAACCTTGATGGTGTTGACTCTTTGAAGAAATTTTATTGGGGTGTCCTGTGCTTGAAGAATTAGTACATGAAAATTGTTATATCAGCATCATTGACATATGTTTCAACACTTTGAAGAAATTAGTTCTTGGTTCTTGGTCAAAATATAGACTTTGTTGAGCCCACTGCTGAGACAGTTACTCATGGGCACGTCTATGAGTTGGTAGAACCCACCTATTGCCACCTATCGCATACGGAATAATAAGTGTGTCATAAACCTAATATGACAAAAAAATTGTAGGCTACTTTGTTATATGTATAGTACTAGTGAATTGAAAACGGTCTGGGACGGGACGGGACGGTCCAAACCCGTCCGGTCCACGGGTATCCCGGTCTACGGGTCTGGCGGGTTGGATGGGTCCACGGGTCCGGTCCCCACGGGTCCGGTTTTCAGAGGCCGAAACCGTCCCGCGATCAACCCACGGGTCCGGCGGTTCCACGAGTCCGGGACGGTCCGGTCCGGTCCAAATCCTTTTTTTTTTTTTTTGCTTTTTTTTTTCTGTTTTGTTTGCTTTTTTTTTTTCCAATTCAATAAGTTTGAACAATTGAATCGAACAATTTTTGTTATACTAAGATATAAATTAAAATTCACGACATTCCAACGTTTTTATTAAATGATTTATTTTAAAACAATTGATTTAAAAACAAAACCGAATTAGATCATTTTTTTATATTACATCTATTTCACAAACCTTTTTAAAATAAAATATCTATTTTTATAGTCAAGATTTAGAAATATGAACTTATTAATAATAGTCAAAATTAAAAGTTTGGGAGGTCAATTATAAAAGGTCTATATGTTTTGTTATTAAATATACAATTTGAATATTTATTTACTTAAGATTTGTATTAATTTGATTCTATTAAAAATATGTATAATACTTTTAAACTAGTTTTTTTTATTTGGGACAAACATTATTTAAGTGTATATTATAATTTTACATTTTCTTATTGACATATGAATTATGAATATTTTATGATGATATTATATTGTATACACGTAGAGATACATCTGGCTTAATTTGTCAGTATATAGATATTATCATATCTATATTAATTTCGCCGTGTTTACACTGTCCGATATTATATCCAGGTGCACTTATTCTTCCAGAAATGTATAACATCTGGCTTTACTCAATATTAATTATAGGTTTATTATTTGCACTACGCCTAATTAATTATTTATTCCTGCAGCTATTCTGATTAAAAATAGTGTTGCCTTAAGAGTGACCAGGAAGCATGATCAAAGATATGATTTAGTTAAATAACATTAGTTTATTTAGGCTTAACAACTGGGAATCCCAGAGGGCCTTGTGTACAATGTATGCATCTCTTAATTAATTTCAATATCTTTTCATTTGATTTCTGTTGGTACACTTTGCTTATTTTAAAATGAAGTTCAAGTTGTAATGACAAAAAAAAAGATTCAATATTGACAGAATCTGCCCTATAAGTTTATGTTTTTTTTTTTTTTTTTTTTGGTTAAAAAGGCCGAAGCCCTATAAGTTTATGTCAACATAGACTTGATTTATTTTAAAGAAATTCAACTTGATACTTAAAAAAATGTCTAAATTAAATTGATGGAAGCTGGTATCCACAATGTTGAATATATATTGGTGCAATAAACGTGCAGCCAAGAGATGAATTTTCCCATTTCTAGACATTAATTTGGATTTAAACATGTTCTGTTCCCCAGATGAAGGTATAGAAAAGAAAATTTTAATATACACACAAATTTTTCTCTGGACCACCTGATATATACAAAATAGAAGATGTAATCTACAAAATGAAGTAATAAAATTATTTTACTTAAAAAAGTATTTAACACTCCTTATTTTTTTAAAGATAAGTTTGAAGGTAACAAATTCATGCACTTTGACCCCGTGAATAGAAATATATTCTTAATGAAGAATATAATATATGCTTCAAAAAATTCAAATTTGATTTATTACAGAAATAATTCAAATTAAATATAAAAATATGATTTATTCAAATTACATACATTATTTATTACATAATTTATAAATAATTCGAATTACATACATTATTCAAATTTGATATATTACAAAAATTCAAATTCAAATTAATTATATTATTAAGTATTATATAAATTAAATATAACAATATGGGTACAATAACACAAGAATATATTAACTATTAAACCTACTCTCTTCTAACAAGAAAGGTGAGTGGTTGTGGTGGTAAAGCAACATGGTGTTACCCAACCAACGTGGGTTCAATTCTTGCTTGGCACAAAAAAAAAATTTTAGGCTTGGGTGTATGCGCGGTGCACGGTGCACGTTGCTACAGTAACAAATACGGGTCTAGCGGGTAAGCCGGGCCGGTCCGGGACGGATCGGGTACACGGATCTAAATCAGGGGGGTCGGTCCGGTCCAGTGGGAAGAAAATCAAACCGGCCCGTCCCTGGACCGGACCGTACCTAACCCCGGTCCGGGACGGGTCGGTCCAGGTCCGGTTCACGGTTCCGCCGGTCCGGTCCTGGACCGGCCGGGTTTTTTCAAAACACTATTAATAGTACATTATTTCAATCTAATAATAACCGTTGACTTAATAAACAGAACCCAAAAACCTTAACTACACGATCATTTACACATAAAAACCCCAATTAAAACAAAAAAAAAAATCTAAAAACAACAAGTGCGATTAGGTACCAAGCAGGTAAATAAAATACCAGAACAAAACAAAAATAAGAAATGAAAGTTGCAAATAGTTGATTTATGTTTTCAAATAACTTGAATGAAAATTCAGATCTGGACATAAACTCACCTCAAGGGATTGGGACAAACCTCTTGTTCTTGTGCAATTGTAGTCTTCTTTTTAAATGACGAATATGAAACTGAACGCTTCTACAAAAAAATTATGGTAACTTTTAATGGAAGCTAGAGAGGATTGTAAGAGTTCTAGGCTAGAAAAAATGGGCACTAAAAGGAATGGAGGCTGCCTAGAGAGAGAGAGAGTGAAGTCAGTGAACCTATAGCTACTAGGGTTTCGAAATAAATAGCAAAACTTGGGGTTTTGTACAGGCCGGTTAAAATGACAAGCCCAAGAAATTTCGATGCAAAGCCCAAAATGGTTTAAAAAGGAACAGTTATTTAGTGTCTATTTTGCATATATCCCCAAATTTCAAAGCTTTTTAATGAGTGAGGCTACGGTGCTATGCATAGCACGGATGGGGTCCGTGCTACGGCTCAAAATTTGACTTTTTAAAATTCTAACGGTCGATCCGAACCGTTCAACATGATTATAAAATGAATATTTACTTGCAAATCAAATTTTACATTTATTCAAAACTTTTTTACTATTTTTTTAGATAGGCTGTTTTTGGATGGTCCAGAATGTTCAGATTAAGTGATTTTCGAAAAAATAGTAAAAAGTTCGAAAAAATGTAAAATTTAGTTTGTAAGTACATATTCATTTTATAATCATGTTGAACAGTTCGGATCGACCGTTAAGATTTTAAAAAGTCAAATTTTGAAGCCGTAGCACTGACTCCATCCGTGCTATGCATAGCACCGTAGCCTCACTCCTTTTTAATTATGATATGTTTTATTACAATCAAGTATTTATGTCATCTTTTACCGTGTAAGAGTAAATATCTCATGCCCGTATCCGGAGGGCCCACAAAATAAGCATATCTGAGTATTTTGATCTGAATGACAACACCAAGATATGCCAACGAACCGGCCATATTCGATCAATCATGTAAGAATTTTTCGTGTTGGAGAAGTGCATGCTGAAATATGGGAGATTGTAGAGTAATAATATCTTAAAGAGTGAGGATACCACCCTTGAAAAGAGAAGCTCAGGTACATCAGCGGATGAACAAATTATGAGCGGAGGTTATTGTTAGTGTAATAATTTAGAAATCAATTATAGAATGATTAATAAATATATTATTTTGTTTCTTGAGTTTTATCGAATTATGGTCTTGGGTTAAGGACTTGAAATTGTAGAACTTTCTAATATAGATGATAAATACTCTTAATAGTCTATAACCTTGGTAATTAGCAGGAACACTAATTGATCATTCAAATATTAGTGTGTGGATTAAATGATGGTTAAGTTTTACAAACTATAGATAAAGAGTTGTCATTTTAATCATATAAATACATATTAGAGAACATGATATTTGACAGACCCTAAATGAAACGTTAAATGGATTGTGTTCGTGTCATTAATGTTTCATTCAGTGTTAGATTCTAAAGTATGAGGTATTCGTCTTTTCTACATTAGAAGTGTGTATTCGTGAGTGTTGTTCAACGCTATTCGTAAAAAGTAGCTATACAAAGGACATTTCAGTATGCATAACTTGTGCGGAGGGGAGATGTTCACCAAGACTACTATTGTCCCTCGTATTTAATACGAGTGATAAAGTAGGATTATCAGCGCGCAATATGATTAAAGAGTTAATCATATTTGATAATCTACTTAAGATCAAGAAAATATTAAGTTTGTAAGGATGACACAAACCTACATTGAAACTGTTCTGATACCATGTGACAAAAGAATAAACACGAGTAAATTGTTTATTGGATCGTGATATTGTACTGTACAAGATCATCTGTGTCAATTGGGTAGTCATAATGCATTCTGCCAGATACCGCTTATGATTTGTAGAATTAAAAGGAGTTTTAATTCTATTGCCAACATAACACAGATCCTATTGGGTCACACCAATAGGAACGTAATCAGAGAATTTTATAATTAATTATAAAGTGTTATAATTAATAATAAAAATAAATATCATAGAGATGACAAGCTTAAACCAGATTAAATTTATAACGTGTATGACACGTCGTATAAATTTATCGTAATAACATAAGCAAAAAATATAATTATTCAGAATAATTATGTGGATAATTAATGGATTAAAATATTAATTATGAATTAATATTTTTGGGCCTAAAGCCCATTTTAATTTCGGTCAAAATTAAATTTAGAATTTAATTCAAAAGCCCAAATTTAATCAAATACAAATTGGGCTTATGGCTCGAGGGGCATTTTTGTAAATATCCCTAGAACCGACTTCATAAGGACATTTTGGTAATTATCCAAACCGACCCTAAAGGCTATATAAACGCATGAAGGGGAGAGAGAAATTCAATCCGATCGATTCCAACATCATTTTCTTTCTCTCGGGTTTTTCCTCTCAAATAGTGATTTGCATAGAAAAGAAAAGAATACGTAATCCACGTATATTCTTGCGAGAAAATTTGTGAAAAGTGTTTTTGCAAAATACCGCTGGTACAATATTTTTGGCAAAAGAAATACCAGCTCTCTGGTTATTCCTGGTGGATACTGACAGAGGCATCAGACGTCTGGTGCTCTGAATCAGAGTTAGACTTCGCTTCCAATTCAAATTTGGAATAAGTTACAAATGTTGTTTTAATTTATTTAAATGTTAAATAAATTTAATTTTAGAAATCAATCAGGGAATAGATTCTCGGCTTTTGGTAGAAGTAAAATTTTGATTTTATGTTCTTTCCGCACTATAAGCCTAAACAGAATTTAGCGGTAAATTCCTAAAATAGAATTTAGCGGTAAATTCCTAAAATAGAATTTAGCGGTAAATTCCTAAAATAGAATTTCGTTGTAAATTCCTAAACAGAATTTAGTGGCTTATTCCCCAACAGTTATGGTACTTTGCATAGTGTATATTGGTTCATACTATGGATCAATATATTTATTTTCAAAGTTTAAAAAGTCAATCTGAACTGCTCAATACGATCTTCCTATGAAAATATACTTGTAGATTAAATTTTACATATTTTAGAATATTTTTGCTATGGGTGGGGCTGCCCCATAGAAAGCGGTGGAAAAAGCAGTGGAGCGTGGCGCTTTGCGTTGGTGCATCCACACAAAAATGGCCGAAAAATGGTTGAGCGGGGAAAAATAAGCGGATGCTGCCATGCGTCGGTGCTGCCCGGCAGAAAGCGGTGGAAAAAGCTGTGGAGCTTGGTGCTTTGCATCGGTGCATCCACGCAAATGCCCCATTGCTTCATGCCCCAATCGTACCCCAATATATTTATCTTCAATTTCAAAATTCAAACAGACGATCCGAACCGCTCAACATAATATCCACATTAAAATATAATTGGAGACCAAATTTTATATTTTTTGGAAATATTTTACTATTTTTTAAGATAGGTACAAAATCATTATTTTTAGATGGTCCACAATTTTCTGAAAAACTGTAATTTTGTACCTATCTTAAACAATAGTAAATTTTTTTCTAAAAATATATAAAATTTGGTCTCTAATCATATTTTAACGTAGATATCATGTTAGGTTCAGATCGTCTGTTTGAACTTTGAAATTGAAAATAAAGATATTGCGGTACGATTGAGGCATGAAACAATGAGGCATTTGAGTTCTCCTCTTATTTAGATAAGTAGAAATTACTTTCTAA
Organism: Carex parvula; assembly: GCA_025461045.1. Lineage (NCBI taxonomy): Eukaryota > Viridiplantae > Streptophyta > Magnoliopsida > Poales > Cyperaceae > Carex > Carex parvula. Next base: position 9,081 of record JAJGRW010000135.1, on the reverse strand, counting down.
AACTCTTAGACCATTCAAATAGTGATTTTTCAACCTATCTACAAAAATAGTAAAAATATTTAAAAAAATATAAAAGTTGATTAACAAATACATTTTGAAATGAACATCATGTTGAATGAATGGAATGGAATGTTTGAAGTTTGAAATAAAAATATCATTCCATACTATATACCAATATATGCTATGCATATTACCATAGCCTCACTCATATCTTAATCTCTTTGACCTTTGGGAGATTGTAGAGAATATATATGAACCAAAGTGTGATCAGAACAAGAAATTAATCGAGGAATAAATATTGACAAGAAAAAGAATGAAAATGCGGTTAATATAACCTGCCCACATCGTTTCATGAAATCGTTACCCACACGTACTCTCTGGCAACTCGACCAATGCTCTCTTCTCAACCGCTACGACAAAAATAATCAAATCAATATTGACAAGAAAAAGAATGAAAATGCGTATCACCTAAGAGCATCTACATTCGTACCAACTCAAATGAATTTTTAAATAACTGTTAATTATTTTTTAGAAATTAAGGTTTTTAAAGTTTTTAACTCTCACATTTTTAGAATTAAATTTTAGAGATTCTATTAAGCCATGCCAGTAACAAATTAAAAAGAAAAAATAATTTAAGTCAATCATTTGATCAGCATGAAGTTTATAAACAGTTTTTTAAAGAAATTTTACTGCATAATTTTTAAATAAGAAACTCTCCTACATCTCTGAAACTGAATTAGTATCTGCCACATTAAATTAAAAACTATAATATCAGAGATGTTGATGCTCTAAGGTAACAAAATATTTCTGTTTGGATCTGGACCGTCCAATTAAAGATGCATGTTTATTAAAGCGGCTCTGTGCATTTCACCTCGAGCCAGATTGACCCGAATTCCTATCGGACGGCCGAGATCCAAACATAAATATTTTGGTACCTCAGAGGACATGGATTCATTGATGTGTTGGGATGAATTTTTAGAAAATTCGAATAGTTAAGAAATAAAACAAAATAATTTATGTTGATACAATATCACCGGCCATATCGTATTATTTTGATAACGATTTCAAATTATAAAGATGGAATACGCTTAAAGATAGTGTTTCACATGATCATAATATTATTGTTTTAATTTTTATTTATTTTGATTAATTTCTGTACTATCTAATTTTTTTTTTAAATTTACTCTTACATTCTTAATTCGCTTAGAGCTTAGTGATTTATATTACTTTCTAATATTAAATTTGACTATATCTTTTAAGTCATAATAGGAATATCAAAATTTCGTTCGTGGATCAAATTTTAAGTTAGTTGATCTAGATCAGTATTTTTTAATCTGATTATTAAAAATAAAATAAAATGGATTACACGTCTATTCTATTTTGTGTTTTGATAGTAATTAAAATAAATTTCGAGTTTTTTCGAAATTAAATTTCAACATGATGCATATTCAAGATGAATTTGAATAATTATCTTCTCCAATATGTGTAAAAGATTCCATTCACTTTACGATTTGAGATTTACTCTCAGCCTCTTTGAGATTTGGGCTAGCGCAGAAGCAGTATTATTAGGCTTTGAGATTCATGCAAAGTTAAAAAGAACGGTCGGGATCCACTAATTCCAAAAAATTCTCTATTACGGTACCGAAGAGAATGTGAATTCGATGAATTTATAGAATTAGAAAACCACTAACAAACAACACCGCTATTACCCCAAAGGTCGAGTAGTTGAACCTCTCTCACGACTTTGTAGCTTGCGAAGCTTTAAAAAAAAAAATTACAGCCACTGTTAATTTTGGCTTAAGTAACGGAAAGCCTCAACCCTAGTTGAATTTGTCCAACAACAATCTTGTAAGTAATAACAATCTTCTCAGCTAATTTTGGCGCAAGTAATAATCACGGCTATGCTTTTATATCATGTTTGGTTGTGGAGTAAAGTTACTCAGATTAAATTTCTTACTCCGAATTAAGGTAGATTAAAATAATTATGTTTAGTTAGAGCTTGGTGGAGTAAGCTCATAAAGAGTGACAAGATTGTAACATGATGTTACTCTAACCACCAGATCTATAGGTGGAGTAAGTTACTCCATCTAGAGAGGTGGAGTAATTTACTCCGGATTAACTCAAATATTACTCCATCTTATTCTTTCAAATTTATTTTTCTTTTAACTCCTTAAAAGTGGAGTAAAGTGTTACTCCACCACTTACTCCACAACTAAACATGACCTTATGAATCTTTAGAAAATCTGTATAACACCTGTTATACCACCATATCAGAAATACTAATGTAACTCTGCGCCTCATAATATGAAAGTATCAATTGAAGTTTCAACGTTATATAATATAATACATCTGGATTGGAAGAATTGCTAAATTTAACGGTTTAGCAATACAGACGGACTGTACAACTTTAGTATTTCGATCTAGCATGTCTATGACGTACTATACTCCAATTTACCTTAGAACTAAGCATGCTAATCATCAATGGAATAGAATGATAATATAACCCAATTTTAGTTGATCTTTACCACTAGCAAATAGGAATAGAATGCGGAAAAGCAGATAGTAAATTTTGCGTCATAAATTGGAGATAAGCCCAAACATTTCTTCCCAAAAAAAAGAGTCGAAGTAAGTGCAGGATCTCTGACAATCATTGCATTTGGGCCGTAGGCCTTGCCCGGCTCAAACACGGCCTTTTCGGCCATTCTATTAAGCTCCCCGTACTCGGTTGTTCGTTCATATCCGGCAGTCTTCCGTATCCCCTCCAATATGCGTAAAAGATTCCCTTCATTTTACGGTTTGAGATTTACTGATTTACTTTCAGCCGCTTTGAACTCAGACCAGCGCAGGACAGTATTACTTGAGCTTTGAGATTCGTGTAAAGTTAAAAGAACAGTCCGAATCCATTAATTCTAAAAGATTCTCATTTACGGTATCGGAGAGGATCTGAATTCCAGTCTTTCGCCCACTGTTTTACGAATTCACATCTTCTGCGGTACCGTAAAAGGAAATCTTTTAGAATTAATGGATCCGAACCGTGTTTTGACTTTACACGAATCTTAAAGCCCAAATGATACTGCTCCTGCGCTAGCCCGAATCTGAAAGTGGCTGAGAGTAAATCTCAAACCGTAAAGTAAAGGGAATCTTTTACACATATTGGAGAGGATACTCTTCCTTGTTTTACGAATTCAGATCTTCTCAGTACCGTAAAAGAGAAGCTTTTACAATCAGTGGATCTGCACCGTTTAACTAAACACGAATCTGAAAGCATAAAATTCTGGTCCTGCACCATCCGAAATTCCAAATAAGCATTTTGAGGTTATCTGAAACCATAAAATAATGGAGCCCTCCGTCCAATAACTGAGAGGATACATTGTCCCATTTCTACTTGCTAGCATCTCTTCTTATCTAGTCCCCACCAGGGCTTGCTTGCTTTGGTGTTTTTGGGCACAGGACGACTGATGCATACCACCTAGTAAATTCTCTCCGTCTACCCCTCAATTTTGAACTGGGCCTCCGACGACTGATTTGCCAACCCCTGACACTGAAAATTGCTCCACATCTGGAGCTCTTCCCAGTTCTCCTCTATTCAGATTCCTCTTCTATTCTCTCAGGCTCTCAGCGGCTCTCCACATCTGGAGCCCCACTCGCGTCTTCTCTCCGGTTCCGCACTAGTTTTCCTCTGTTAGTGCCGGTAGCCTTACGAATATCCTTTTTATTTTCATACTTTTCAACGTTTATTATATTTCTCTTATAATTTCAGTTAAACAGTAGAATGGGTAATGGGGTGAAAAAAGAAAATAAAAAGAATAAAAGATTACAACATTCATTTTGAGGCAGTGCCTGTAGAATTCATTGTTCAGTACCTGCTTCAATACCAGTGCGTACTGGTACATAGTTAATTTGCATGTCAGCCCTCCAATTCTTTTATAATTTGTCTTGCTCTCATTTATGATGATTTTGCAAACTAGTGGTTGGAGAATTGAGTGCTCATTGCCTGTTCACTATCAGCACCTACCACTACATCAGAATAACCAAGCATCTGAGCTGATTGCGTATATTATTTATAAACATGCAGTAGTCCTGGTCAGGTGCAGTATGTCAGCGCCCTCTTTGTATTTCAAGTGTACCAATTATCAAATTTTTCTGTTACCTTAGGTGATATACATTCCCCAAGCCTCCCCACCTTTTCTTTTAAACCGTTCTCATGTTTTCTCTCTGATTATTAAATTTCAGCTGGATCACTTTTGAAGGTCAAGTCTTTCTTTTCAGTTCGAACTTTGAAGAAAGCAAGACAAAGTTTTCATTTCTCCATGCAAACTGTACTGACAGTAACATCACTTGCTGGTAATTGCAATTGCTGCTTTTCGCCCAATTCACTGAGTAGGACCACATCTACATCTATTCATGCTCACCTCAATTCCACTTCCAAATCTAACCTCACATTGAATTCCCAGGTAATAGGTACCGATTAGATTATATGAGTATGATAATGATTAGATTATATGAGTATGAGAATGATAATGATATCCTATGTTCTGACCATTCAATTGAAAATAGGGGTTTACAAGCCTGTTAATATTACCATCACAATCATTGAATTCCTTAGAATTTGAGAATGAATTGAAAGAAAAATAATTTCATTGATTGTATTGATTATCATTACATTACATTGCTTACAAGGGTTTATGTAGGCTAATTAGCCATTATTATATTTCCAAATTATTCTACTAGCAATTAGGCTTTCCTATTACACAAAATCTAATCCAGTAGATTGATCCTAATTGATTGGATATTAATGTGATTGATATTGTAATCTTGGAGGGACTAATGGTAAGTTTCCTACGATACTGCTAAGTGTCTCCAACAACACAACTATTGTAATTTTCAAAATTTTAGAACTCACATATAATTCCTCCTACATTTATGGTAGCATCAGCATAGAATAGAGCACCTCCTTGGAGAATTGAACCCGCAATGTGAAAAATCATGCCGCAATGTCTCATCTCTCCTGCTTCACTATGCCAATAATGGTCTCTTTGCCGAAGCACAGTCCCTTTGTGATGAAATCCTATACAGCTCCTTCTTTGCCCCCAGTAATAGTAACATAGATCTCGATCTCGTCTCAAGCCTGATTCAATGCTATGCTCAAATGGATCGCTTTGAGGATATTCTTCCAATTATAGATGATATCACTTCGCGAAATCGTACCGACAATGAAATTTCCCGAAGTGTGTATTCTCTTGCCGTTTCTTGCTTCGGCAAGGCCGGTTTGTTGGAGTTAATGGAGGAGACTCTTTACAAAATGACGTCAAAGGGTCTGAAAATCGATTCCTTTACGGGAAATACTTTTGTCAAGTATTACAGTTGTCACGGTTCGATTTCTGACATGGAATATGTGTATCAGAGGCTTAAAAAATCTCAAATTTCGGTTGAGAAAGATACAATCCGTGTTATGGCTTCTAAGTATATAAGAGAGAGGAAATATTTCAAATTAGGGGAATTTGTGAAGGATGTGGGTTTAGGCCGATTAAATGTCGGTAATTTGCTCTGGAACCTTCTTTTATTGTCATATGCTGTTAATTTTAAAATGAAGACTCTACAGAGAGAGTTTCTGAACATGTTGGATAATGGGTTTAAACCCGATTTGAACACATTCAATGTCAGAGCTCTTGCCTTTTCAAAAATGTGCATGTTTTGGGATTTGCATTTGAGTTTAAACCACATGAAAAGTGAGCGTGTGGGACCCGACCTAGTGATGTATGGTTGCTTTGTTGATGCTTATTTGGAGAGAAGGCTTGGAAGAAATCTTCCTTTTGTATTAGAGAAGATGGGTATGGGTCGTGTACCCGTTGTACGTACCGACCCGTTAGTGTTTGAGGCATTTGGCAAAGGGGATTTTCACGCGAGTTCCGAGATTCTTTTGGAATCTGTCAAGAACAAGAGATGGTCATATACCGAACTCGTGCGGGTATATTTGAAAAAGCGTTACAGGAGTAATCAGATATTTTGGAATTACTGAAACGTGCAATTTTTAGTTTTATGAGGGCTAAATTGAAAGAATGATGAAATGTTCAGATGTTTGCTATCCTTGCTTATAATAAGAATGCTGATAGCCAATTGAACTATAGTTAGATTCATGTATCCAGGATTAGATGTGTAGTTAGACTTTGTGCTATTATCTATAAATAGAGCTTGTTCATGTATCAAGAACGAAATAATACAAATCATGAAACATTTAAATTTTCATCTCCTCTGTAGCTTGAAAGCTTTTATGAGATAACAAGCTGTTATCTCACGCATAACTGGAATTTTAGTCTTATGTTACCGGTTGAAAATTAATTTTAGCCACCTGTCACTACCCACCGCATCACTGGACTTTTAGTCTTATTTTTCAGAAAGTACTCTTAGTAACAAGAGCTAATTCAAGAATAAAGAAAAGAAACAACAAGCCGCTGATAGTGGAAGCATGAATTGTCCCCCAACCTTCTCATCCTATATAAACTACCAAAATTGTTAACGATTTACAATATTAATTTATGCCACAAGTATATATACTGCATATCTACAAAAGAAACACTACTAGTTCATAAATTTTAAAAACGATATATAACTTCCACACCAAAGTAAAATATCCACAAACTTGAAAAAGCTCAATATCCTTATCTACAGAGCAATTACTTGCGCATAGGTATCCACAATATAACTTGGGTTACGATGTTAAAAAACAAGTGTATAAAAATAAATAAGTTCAATCTCTTAACATAGGAGGCCAACTTGGGAAATTGAATAGCAATTTGGCGTGTTGTTTGCGTTTGTTTTTTCGTAGAAGAAAGAAATTTTCTTATCGTCCCAAATTTAGCTGGGGAGCCAATATTAAGGATAGCCATTGCTGTCCAGGTGAAGAAAGATGTCGAAATAGTAGAAATGATGGCCTTGGTGGCAGATTTGCCATCCCCCAATGCTACTATTATGGCAACAACAAAGGCCAATTGCATAGCGAATAGTGATACAAACAAGAAAATCAGAGAGACGAAAAAGCTAATCCAAGAGCACCTCATACTAACCGCCTTTGTAACCACAAGCAACATTGTTGCAGACACAGAGGCTGACATGGCAATAGTGTCGAGTACGAGGAAGATGTTGTACTGCCATATTTGACGGAGGTTTGCTATTCCGTCACCATTGTACGATCCTGGCACATTGAAAGCGGCAGAGAATGCAATTGTAGCGATTAAAACAGAAACAACTATCAGATTCTTAGAAACTCTGTCTATCCATTTATTTGTTTCATCTTTCCAGTTCTTCATCACTTTGTCTTGTCGCTGAGGACTAAAAGTGGCTCCATAAGCAGCCAGTGTTGCTACAGCACCTGCCTGTTCAGATAAGTGTTATGATTTAAAACCAATGCATTCTGATCATAATAATAATATTATGGTGTTTTAGGAATAAATATAACTTATGAGACTCTACCATGAGGAAAAAGCTGCTTAATGAAACTACATGGTCCAGCGCCGTCTTGCCGTCATTGTTCATTAGCGCGGTGTCTGCTTTGCTTATTCTAGGAAAATGCAAAATTACCTCTGAAATGCCATTCATAGAGGCGAGGTGCAGGGTGTGTTTCCTTCATTATCCCTCTCATTAACTAATTTTTTCAAATCTGGTTTTCCTTGAGGTAAGATTAATTATGGAGGTTATATTTTTCAAGTCATGACGATTAAGATTAATATCTCTACCACCATGTTGAGCCACAATATGCAGGAAATTCCAACCATTGTTGTCACGGAGCTCAAATGAGTCCGGACAATGATCAATCATACAAGAAATGGCAGAGCAGTTGCGCATTCGTGCAGCAACATGTAAAGGTGAAGATCCTTCTTGATCTTTAATGTAAACAGCTAAAGGCGCTCTATCCAAAATAGCTTTAACTATTGTGACATCTCCACTGGATGCTGCGTAGCGTAGCGGAGTACTCCCCGAGGCATCCCTTTTATTCGCCAATTCAGCTTTCCAATCAAGCAGCATAGACGTTAATTCTGACAATGGCATACAAAATTTGAGCTGGTTTTTTTTTTTTGAAGTTTTTAAAATTTTTTAGTCTGGAGACAGATCATTAGAAGAGTAGTATTCTTACCTTGACTTTGTAGGACAGCAGCATGCAAAGCATTTTTCTGGTTGGGCCCACACGGAAGAGTGTCGAGTACTGTAACAAGTTCTTACCATACCATAGAATTTCTAACCACGGCAAGATACAAGGGCGACATGGAGGCATTGTTCAACTCAACAGACAGTGCAGGAGCCACAGTCATGAGTACTTGCACCACATCTTCATGACCATGTCGAGCCGCCTCATGCAGAACCGTATCTCCGTCGATGCTTCTTTTTGTGAGTACTTCATAGGCCCCAATACCGGACTCTTGAGCTAGAAATACAATAAGGGAGACAATTCTGCGGTGTCCTGCTCTTGCAGCCAGGTGCAGTGGTGTTTCTTGAATGGAATTTTGAGATACTAAAAGGGTATTGTCTCTCCGGATGATTTTTTCAACAAGTTCTACATGGCCTTTTTCTGCAGCTATGTGGAGCACGGTATTCTTTTCTGCAGTGACCTCATGAAGCATACATAAATAGTCACCGTGAATTCTGCCTCCCCAGTGCTTATTTGACTTTTTACTCTCATCAGTGTCTTTTAACAAAATTTTTACTTCTGTTGGATCTGTAATGGATCAGCAAAATATGAGAAATAATTACATTAACCTAGCTTGATTAATAAATAAAATAAATACTCATGACGCATATGTGCCATTACCATGACTAACATCATTTATGCAAGTCATCTCCTCTTGGGGCCCAAGCAACTCAATAACACGATTTATGGATCCAGATAACATAGCTCGATATAGATCTGGGCACATAGCTTGTCGTTGACTTCCTTCGTTGAAGGAAGATCATCCCTGCCTCTTACATGATCAAGTGGTGGCTGGAGCAGGGCTGTCCATTGTCTGTCTCCCTCTGCTAGCAACAAGGCGGCATAAAGCTTCTCATCTTCCCAAATCATTTTGCTTTCCTCAGTGCACTGTTTCAAAT